>CAKNYM010004009.1:0-16037 GCA_932195095.1 Andricus curvator | reverse complement strand
AAACCCGAAAAATCTTTGAATTTTTAATTTAAATTTATTATAATGTAGTTCTCATCGTCTCGATTGAAAAAGTCAATGGGCAATTGGGCATGAAGTCCGAAAATGGACAGTTTTCGAGTTCCAAAGGTTTAAATTACGATCTATTTTTACAAAACTATGCCAATATCTCAAAAACAGAAGATCAGAGAAAGAAATGTTCCCAAAAAAAGTCATTTTCATCGTCATTTGTTGTTGATATTCAGCCAACAAAGACAATATATGAGCAGGAAATCAATACTTAGCAAAGGAAGGCAAGATGTTGTCAATATCCCGTCAATAAAGGCACGACGATATGAGCAGGCTGTTGCCAATATTTATCCAATGAAGGCAAGATATGAGCGGGAAGTAGTCAAGATCCAGTCTATTAAGGCAAAATATGAGAAGTTTGTTGCCAATGCATATTGAAATAGTAGGCTTGGGTTCATTCATTTAGGTTGGTTTACTCGTGTTAGTTCGTTTGGGGTGGATCACTTGGTTTGGTTCATTTAGGTTCATTAGTTTGGCTTGGTAAGTTCCGCTTGGTTTGTTTGTTTGGTTTGGGTTAGTTTGGATTTGTTGGTTTGGGTTTGTTAGGAATGATTGGTTTGCTTTTGTTTGAATTGGTTGGTTTGGGTTGTTTTGGGTTGGTTTAAGTTAGTTGGTTTTGGTTTACGTGGTTTGGATTGCTTGGTCTTGATCAGTTTGTGGTGTTTGGTTTGGGTTAATTTGCTTGGGTTGGTTGGTTGGTTTTTGCGTGGTCTGGATGGGTTTATTGGTTTGGGCTGGTTCCTTTCGACTCGTTCGTTTGTGTGGACTCGTTTGAGCATGCTCACTTGCGTGAGTTCTTACGTGTTGGTTTGTTTGGGTTCGTTTGTTCGGTTTGAATTTATTGGTTTGAGTTAGTTCGCTTGGGTTCGTTTGGTTAGTTTCTTTCGTTTGGGTTTGTTTGTTTGGGTCGGTTCGTTGAAGGTGGTGGTTCGTTCGGGTTGGTTCCCTTGGGTTAGTTCGCTGGCAACAAACTCCTCATATCTTGCCTTCATTGGCTAGATATTGACTAAATCCTCATCACATGTTTTCTTTGTTGGCTGGATATTGATAACATCTTGCTTTCTTTTGCTGTATATTGATTTCCTCCTCATATCTTGTCTTCATTGGCTGATTTTTAACAACAAATGAGAAGTTCACCTTGAATGACTCTGAAAAATGGCCTGTGCCTTACGTTCATGACTTTTCTAGAATGTGCCCTTCTCAGCGCAATAACTTTTGTGGGAAACATTTCTTTTCCTGAACTTCTGTTTTTAAGATACTGGCGTAGGATTGTTAAAATGGTTCGAAGTTTAACTCTCTGTAACTCAAAAACTGTCCATTTTCGTACTTTATGCCCATTGACTTTTTCAGTCGAGACAATGGGATCTACAATTTTACAAAGTTTGATCAAAATCGACAGGGATCAATTTCATGTACATTTTGTTTTAATTTTGCAGGATTTAAAAAAATTGTAAAAGGAATTAAAATTATTAAAAGAAGTTCCAAGATTTTGAGAAATTGCATTAGCTTTGGAGGATTTAAAAAAATTTTGAAACACTTTGAATTGTTTTGAAATATATTTAGAAGTTTTAGAAATTCCGCAAAGAATCGAAAATAATGTTATATTGAGAAAATTTCAAAATAAGGCCAATCACGAACTTGTAAACTTAATAACATTCCTGAAGGGTTCCTCGCCCATCTATTCTTATTTGTGTTTATCAGGTACAGTATAAAGAGCTTGTGAAGACTGTATGCCATGGTGTTGCCAATCGTCACATCACACTAATCTTTGAAGATAAAGAAAATATTTATAGCTCGCCGAATTAACCTTCACTCTTATTAATAAAATCAATAATTGTGGATTATAATTTCCAATGTCCCGTTCTGATATTTTATGATTTTGAAGGCTTGTCTATTTACATCTAAAATTATTGAAATCGAACAAATTAAAACTGAAACCAAGCAATTATAGTATTTAAATCATTACATATCAAACTGGATATCAAGACTTTAAGTAAGAAATTTTGCAGTTTCGAAAAATTTGATAGTGAAATTGTCCTGACATTTTCAATATCTGAATTTGAAACTATTATAGATTTTGAAGGATTCCAATTTAAAATGTTGAATTATGAAGCCTATCAATTAAAAATTATTGTACAAAATTAGCAGTGAAATTCTGGATATAAATCTAAAATATTTCGCAGGATGGCATCTAAAAACAAACCAAAAATTTTTCGCCATTGCACGGTTATCAACAATTTTCCCAGATCATTAATAATGCTTATTTTCGATAGAGTTAGAGGGCAAAACAACCCAAAAAACAGGGTTTTTTTTTACAACCTTTTTCAAGCATCGACTTGCACCTGGACCCAGAAAGCGGTCGAAGTTAGGAAAAATCTTAAAAAATTCACAAATATTCATTGAACATTCTTTAATGCAATACATTTTTCAGAATTCTGAAATATTCAATAATTCACTTCTTAGGTGGATTTATTTACAAATACCTTACCTGGAAAACGAATAAAGATAGGAAGCCGTTTAATGACTCCAAATGTGCAGTTCGTAATGTGAGTGCAGTGTGTTAATTAAATTTATGATAACATAATTGTTACACTAGAAATATCATTTTGAATATTTCTAACTTTAACCAGTTTTGTCGTGTGGGTCGGCACAGCAGGACAATTGGTAGAAAAAATATCCTTTCCACGACAATAGTAACTCCAGCAGGAAGCCTTCTGCGCTACTATTGTCATCGAAAGGGTGCTTTTTTCTACCACTTGTCCTGCTGCGCCGGCCTGTTCGCCAACACTGATTAAAGTAACAAATATTCAAAATGATATTTCTTGCGTAACAATGATTTTATAATAAATTTAATTATTGTACTGTACTTACAACACGAAATTGTACGTCGACCGCTTTCTGGGACCAGGTGGAAGTCGACACGTGAAAAAAGGTGTGTTTTTAGGATATTTTACCCTCCAACTATTGACAAAACTTTTTTAGGATGAAAGTGATCATGTCGCTGATTTAGGAAGACTTTAAGCTTTCAGGTGCTTTTTATTAAACAATTAGAAGATTTCTTTTGAGCGAGTTGCAGTCAAAAGAAGTCAGGGGCCTCGAATTTGGATCTCGACTTTAGAACTGTTTTTGAGTGTTCTAAATACAAGAAAACCGTCCTTCCACTAAAATTATCCAACAAGAAGCTGAAAGTAATCGTAAAATTGGATATGATTCACTAAATTGCAATTTTTGTAATTGCTACTAACAATTTCATTATAAAATATTTCAACGTACCATTCTCTCGTAGAGAAAGATTAGTATATTATGCACCTAGGGGGAGAAGAGGTGCTTTTTCGACGAGGTAGGCGCGCGCGTAGCGCGAGCAGGACACGAGTACTGAACACATACACAAGTCGAAAAAGTGCCTCTCCCCCTTGGCGCATACGATATTTCTTATAACAAATGGATGGTTTCAGACATTGCTCGAAATATAGTCATGATTTCAGTCCATATTAGATTTTGAATAAAGAAGCATGACATTTATGTTAACTCATTCCAAATTATTAAAAATTCAATGAAACAATTGCCGGAAATTTTTGGTAATTTACGGTAATTTTGAAGGTGATTTATGGTCACTTACCATAAATTGCCCAAAATTCAATTTAAAATTGTCTCTAAATTTGCGGAAATTTTCGGTCATTCATGGTAATTTTACATGCGACTATGGTAACTTACCATAAATTACGTAAAATCCTTTTTTTTTTATTTTCATAAATTTCCAGAAATTCATGAAAATGTTGAGTCATTTATGCAAATTTTATTTATATGGTAACTTTCCATAAATAACCGCAAAATTCTATTATCTGCAACCAAAACTTCCTCACAATTTTTACGGTGAGTGAGCTGATAATCGAAAAATGCGAGCTCATAGATGTATAATTTTCAATATTCACCTCTGACTTCACTTTTCAGTCCCTAGGGAGTAAAAATTACTTTCTACTCCCTAGGGAGTGAAAATTAGAGTTTTAGTCAAAACTTCATAAACGTCGAAAAGGGCTGAAATCATGCATGTATCATAAAAAATTTATTTCTTCAATTATTGTTGTTGATTGCTTCTCTATGAAAACTCTCTAGGTAATTATAGCAAGGATCAGTACATATAACTGTTATCAATAATTAACAAATAACTATTCTTATAATTTTTTATGATAATTCCTCGAAATGCTTAACTGTAAAATCCTGTTGTCGAAAGAATTTTCTTCTTAACTAAATTTGAGTACAATTGTAATTATAATTTGGTTAAAGCATGGTATTACGTATTACAAAATATTGACGATTTTTAAAAACACTTCTATAAATTAATGGGCTAACATTTTTTTTTAAGTTTTCATATGAAAAATGTTTACGTCGATATGATAATTCTAAATTTTTGTCTACGAAATTGGTGATACCAACCGCATATATTAATTTTTAATCAATATTGTTAGTTCAATATCACAATGAAGCTAACGTTTACAATAATTGAAGAAAAAACATGTTTTTTTCTATGCGTAAATGCCAAATTCAGACGTTTGCTTGTACAAAATTTTATTACAATTATGCAGTTTGTAATCCAATGCCTGATGTCCAATTTTACAATCATTATTAATTAATTTTCGGCTAATGTCAGTGAAAATGGTTCTTTGTATTTAGAAATGATGCATTCAAGTTTCTTCTTTATAAAAAAGTTTATAATAATTATATTAATTAATTTTTGATCTATTATGTGGGTCAATTGTTACTAGCACGGTAATTTCAGCAATGATTGTTGTTAAAAAAATGTAATTATTTTGCTTGATGAAGCTTGCAGTTTCAAAATGTCTTTAAAGATAATATAAAATATATGCAATTATTTTGTCATAATTAAGTTAAATATTAATATGATGCAGTTGCAATCACTATGACCATTAGTGAATTTCCTTCAGCATTTGTTGTTAAGATAAAAGGTCATAAAACAGAAATTGCAAATTTTGCCACCTTATTTGTTTATATATTGCAGCATTGAAAAAATATATAACTCGCCAATCACAGATATCCTAAAAATTCATTGCCGAACATTTCTAAAAAGGAAACATCAAATTCGGTTCAGAAATACGACCTGTAGCCGATTACAAACATATATTTCAGATCCGCCCCACTGTGCAATGATGAGTCTTAAAAGTTATTCTCCACTGAAATGTTACATTTGTAACGTAAAGAAATGCCTGCAATTTCAATATTTGAAGTTGAAAAATGTTGCTTTGATAGCGTTTAAGGTTGATAAATTTCAAGCGCTTATAACTGAAACATTTGTAAAAGAAGTATTTTAAGATATTCAAAAAAATTAATTGTCAGAAAGTAAGACAATTCTTTTTCTGGCAAAACATGAAAGAAAATGGCAATATTTCGTGTGTGTAAAGTGTGCGCAAAGTGGTAGATTCATCCACTGTGAGATTTGCGTGCCTGAATACCATATTTCCGCAAACTGATCTCAAATAAGAGAAATCTGGCAAGTTGTGCATACTTTACTGACATGAAAAATCGCCACATTCTTTCAAAAAAATGTCGTGTGCGACACCAAACACACGAATTTGACTATTCTGCCAATGCAATGTTTATAACACTAGTAAATCATCAATTTCTTGTACTTTTTACATAATACACTATTATACACAAACATACCATCACTGCATAGTTCTGCGTAGCAAGCGTATTCCTGTTTCTCGTATGTTATTAGTGAACGTTTTTTCTTATAACAAACTGGGTGGGGAGAAGCAATCATTTCCTGTGGAAAAATGATCATTTATTGCAAAATTTTATACCTGAAATCTGACTGCGGACTACTGTGAAGCGAACAATCAGAGAAAAAGGTTTCTTGAAACAAAAACATCGTCCACTTGCCTGTTTTGTTCTGAACTACGTGAATGTATTTTTCACACAAATATAATTATTTAGCTGCAGGATTAGGTGAAGTTACTCGCATAAGGATAATTTTTTACTGCAAAAGGATTTTGATTATTTCCAACCACTTTTTCTACGTTTTTCTAAAGAAATCGTCCGGAAAAAATCAAAATTCATGAGAAAATGTTCAGAAATTGTCAGAGCTGGGGTTCGAAGGATAATCCTTTTCTTAAGCGATCAAGAATGGAAAGCCATAAAACCTAATCCCTTTTATATTTGCCAGGTTATTTATATTGTTTATTTATATTTATTTATGCACATTTTTTTACTCATATTTAATTATAATCAAATAATTATTAATATTTATGTATAAGTGACTCTGAAGAGGAATCTGCAAGTTTTTTTCGTTTTGAAATATCTCTTTCTCCTTACAAGATACATTATATTCATCCTAATTTTCAAAATTTGAGGAAAATGTTTAGGTATCTGAGATCATCGAAACCCGTGGATTCTGAATTTCTAATTGTCGAATCTGTATATGCAACATTGAAAAAATTAATTTTCAATCCTTTTCGGTTGGCCTAACTGCAGTCCTAGCCGAAAAGCTAACTGATAGGTTGCGAGTATCATCTTCATGAATGACATCGTCAGAAATAGTTAGACTCGTCAGGAGTGTTCAGGATGTTCAGAAATCATCAGAACTTCGGAGTAGAAGAAATAGTTGTTCATTTGCCATGCCTGTAAACCTGAAGTATTTAGACAAGGATGATGTTTTCAGCAGGAGAAATCGGGGAGCAGTAGGCGAAGCGAAGGCATAGTAGTAGGTGAGCCGCATGTGCCGAATATGGACCTGAAGGTCAGTCGAAGGCGAGCTGAGGTTTTCTTCTTCTGAAAGCATTATTCGAGCCAGACAATATTGACGCTCCTGCCACATACATTTTTTTCCGGAATTCGAATCAAAAAGTGCAAAAACCGGGGATGTTCCATAAGTCGTAGGACTGACTTTCTGTAGCCGAGACAGAGCAATGCAGAAAGTGTTTTACGGGCAGGATGGGTGGTAAATTTTGAAACTCATGTGCCACCTATCGGGAATAGGAAACACAAAACAAGGTTCTATTTTTCCGCATTAGAATGAACGCACTGTTACTACTTATGGAACAGACCCTGTATGTTTCACAGAAACCGTGCTAGGTCCAGAGGCCTCCACATTAAAATATATTTTTCTCAGTTTTCTAGTTCTTTTAGTTAAATAAAATAGCTCAAATTATTTTTGTATAATTTATATTTTTTTAGTTATTTTATTGAGATTAATATTTTGCCAGCTTTGAATATTGACGGCATAACGTTCACGACTTCCATTTGCTTGACTGACTAGAAAAAAAGGCTAATACAACTCTTCAGAATGATGATGTTGTACGGAGCCGAGGCGACCTGGCGTTTTCGAAAAGTAACCTGATTGTTTGATAAACCTTTGTCGCATTCTATAAGGATTTCAACAGTTATTGGCGACGCTGAAATAATTAGGTTTCACGCATCTCAAATCTAAGCATTGTAACCAGGATCCAATTGATAACTTCTCTGGCTTTATATGCGATAATAGAGTACAGAGCAAGAAACCAACATGCTATTAGTTCATAGGCCACTCCAAATCACTGGTTAGGTATTAAAAGCTTGACCCATTATCACGCTCTAGGTGCGAACTGCGAAGATGATGGAGTTGCTTCTCTTTTGGCATGGCAAAACTATTTAGAGTTTCTGGACAAATCTGATGAATCTGGCGAACCTATGCGCTGGCCAGAATGAATACCACAGAATCCATCTAGGGGTCCAAAAATTGTTGGTAACAAAAAAGTTATTCCTGCGAAAGGAAAGTTTTGGCAACGACTGCTTTAATGCTGGAGTCACTGAAAAAGAAGTGTACATTTCTTCAATCTTGTTCCATCTTCACGTCACTTTATGCAAAATAAAGCGTTCAGCAATATGCAACAAAATTTCTTAGCAGAGAAATCCGGTTTGATATTGTAGTCGCATTCATAAAGATGTATTAATTGCGAGTTTTCATATATACAGCATTGAATTACACATTCTTTCAACGACATCTTACTTGAACCGAATTTCTCGACGTAAATTAAGGTTAGACGACTCGGCTGAGAATGTACAGAAACCATACGGATGCAATATCTTTGTACAACTTGCAATATGCGTAAATAAAACAGCCGAAGTACGCGACACATTGATGCATTCTGTTCCTGCAATTAGGCGTTTAAGGATTGAAATATTTCAAGGAGTTTTCGAAGAATTTGCAAAATTTTAGGATATTTCATAAGAGTCCAAGAAATTTTAGATTGATTCCTGTGATTTAAATAGATTTAAATGAATTTGAAAGATTTCAGGACATTTAAAAAAATTCCTATGAATTTTCGAGAGCTTCAGAAAAATTTCCAGAAATTTCAAAAGATTTTGAAGAATTCAAACTATTTCGGGGTATTTAAAAAGATTAAAAATTTTCAAAAATAGTATGATTTGAATAATAAATTTGTAACAATCATTTCAAATGAATGTATAGAATTCCTGAAGATGAAACAAGAATCCAGCGATCAAATTTGGACAACCACCACAAAATGCTCCTATTGCAATTCTTAAAAACAAAAAAATTTGTTTCTTTGGACAAAAATAAAAAAGAGGAAAGAAAAATGAGAAGGCAACCAACCAAATCCCCTTCCTTCTCTTTTTTATTTCTTTCGTCTTTTTTATTCTTATTATCATCAAATCACAATATAAAAGCTTTCACAATATTTACCAATGTTTCAGTGCTCATACAGCACCCTTATCAAGGTAAGAAAAATTAGAGCAGGTGGGAACAGCGACAAAACAACGACGCTATCTCCTCGATACCTGAGATCTAAGTGTGGGTCAAAAGGCAAATCCGTTATAAACAAACAAGAAATAAGAGAAAGTCAAGAATCATAAAAACCTATTGCTAAATGTAATTAATCATACTAGAGTAACTTTTGTTTAATTTATCCAAATCAGTTTTTGAATTAATAGACAACTTATTTTCTTTTTTAATATAAAGCATTTCCATGAATTCTCTCTTTCTCTCATTACTTTCACTATGTCAAATTTCAACATTATCCCAGTCAAAAACATGGTCAACATCAACAAACCCTCTCGTATGTCTAGCAAGAACACTCTTATAACAACGTCCCAAAGGAACATCACTTTTGTGTTCCTCCACCCTAGTATTAAGAAGTCTGCCAAAAGTTGCAATAAAAAAAGAAAATTGCCAAAATTGCAGTAATCAAAAATTTAGTTGACAGAGCTCTAGGTTTGTCCCACATTTCATTTCACAAAGAGCATTTGCATGTTATTAGGAATACCCTTTTTCTTAATCATTATCCACAAAAGTTAATTGAGCAACATATCACAATTAGAATTCAACAAATCAAAAACAAACAAAGTAACATTTTATCTACAGATAATCAGAAGCAATTGAGAGAATATAGTTCTTTTGATACTTTTGTTCTTCCTTTTTTTGGTCAAATTTCGAAAACTATTGAATTTATGTTTAAAAAATGTAATATTCATACTATTTTCCGTATACCATTTAAAATGGATTCAATAATAACTTTTTGCAAACATCCTTTAGATAAATTTGAGAAGGGTGGTGTTGTTTACAAGATCACTGACAAGATCTGTAAGATGACTTACGTGCGACAGACTTGCAGACTTCTTAATACTAGGGTGGAGGAACACAAAAGTGATGTTTGTATGGGACGTTGTTATAAGAGTGTTCTTGCTAGACATACGAGAGGGTTTGTTGATGTTGACCATGAATTTGACTGGGATAATGTTGAAATTTTACATAGTGAAAGTAATGAGAGAAAGAGAGAATTCATGGAAATGCCTAATATTAAAAAAAAAATAAGTTGTCTATTAATTTAAAAACTGATTTGGATAAATTAAACAAAAATTATTCTTGTATGCTTAATTACATTTAGCAATATGTTTTTATGAGTCTTGACTTTCTCTTATTTCTTGTTTGTTTAACACGGATTTGCCTTTTGACCCACACTTAGATCTCAGGTATCGAGGAGATAGCGTAGTTGTTTTGTCGCAGTTCCCACCTGCTCTAATTTGTCTTACCTTGATAAGGGTGCTGTATGAGCACCAAAATGTTGGTAAATATTGTGAATGCTTTTATATTGTGATTTGATGATAATAAAAATAAAAAAGGCAAAAGAAATAAAAAAGAGAAGGAAGGGGATTTGGTTGGTTGCCCTCTTATTTTTCTTTCCTCTTTTTTATTTTTGTTCAAAGAAACAAATTTTTGTGTGTATAGGAATTGCAATAGAAGCATTTTGTGGTGGTTGTCCAAATTTGATCGTTGGATTCTTGCTTTATTTTCGGGAATTCTATGCATTAACTTGAGTATTGGACGTTAAATGGGATTTTGAATTTGATTTTAATCTAATTAAAATTCTTAAATTTCATATTCAAATGATTTCAAAGGACTTTGAGGATTTTACAGTATTTTTAAAAATTCCAAGAAACTGTCAAGAGTTTAAAAAAAAGTCAAGGGATTTTGAAAGAGTTTCAAGCATTGAGCATACCTGAGGGTACTTATAATATATTTAAATATTTTGGAGTAATTCTAAACGATTTTAAAGATTATAACATTCATTTTTATTAATTATAACATTTGAAGGTATTTAAAAAGATTTAAAAGGATTTGCACTACTTTAGGGTATTTTAAGATTTCAACTGTTAAAAAATAATATGATTTGAATAATAATTTTGTTACAATAATTTCAAACGATTCCAAAGGATTTGAAATATTTTGGAGTTTTTTTGAAGATACAAAGGAATTTTCAAGAGTTTCAAAAAATTTTCCGGGATCTAAAAAAAATTGAAAGGATTTCAACTACTGTAGGGTATTTTGACAGATTTCAAATGAAAAAAATGATATACCATTAGTAGTAGTATACCATTAAGCCATTTCCCTTTCAGGGTAGGCGTGACACTTTCCGATTCGGGTAGTGTTTCTAGGTGGATAGTTTCTTGTAGTAAATAACTACCACAAGTGTGGGCTCACCACACCCACGGTGGGCCAACAGCACGCAGTATTCTCGAATGGTCACCCATCCAAGTACTAACTGCGCCCAACGCTGCTTCACTTCAGTGATCTGAGGAGAACTGGTTTCTTCAGCATGGTATTGCCGTTGGCAATATGATATGAATAATAATTTTATAACATAATTTGAAATGATTCCAATAGATTTGAAAGATTTTATAGTATTTTTAAAGATTCCAAGGAATTTTGAAGAGTTTTAAACATGATCGGGGATTTAAAATATTTTAGGGTATTCATAATATATTTCTATAATTTTCTTACTCAGTTGAGAAGAATATTAATCATAATCTCGTTGAGTTTCTCGTATATTCAACGAAATACTCCACATTGTATGGATGAAGTCACTGACTTCATGCTTCACTATTTTACTATAAATAATTAAAATGTTATAATAAAGGAACATTTCATGTATCATGTGTCAAATTTTAGGTCCGTGGACATTTTTAGATTCGTCAATACCAGGAGGTTTAACTAGATTTGTTTCTATGACCTTCGTGATCGAAAGTGAAGTCCCGGTTTGTCCCGATCCCAAGAGTCCTACGGTATTTTCAAGGCAATCGCGAATTTAGCCTTATAAACTGCCACTTTACGGAACGAAAACAGGCGTCAAAAAGCGACTTTTCCATGCATATGCTGGAAAAAGTAATTTGGTAATTGATACGTGCGTGATTAAAAAAGCGAGTTTGGACGTTTTTTTTTTCAAGTAAACGAATGAACATCAGAAAACCAGGTTTGTTGCACACTGTCAGAAAAATCTGTACTAAATTTAGTATACATCTAATGGAAGCAAGATTGCACAACATGAAATTAAATTTAGTATACCAGCTGGTATACTAATATACTGGTATACAGCTGGTACGCTAGCGTAAAGTAAATATAGTATATTGATACTGAATTTAGTATACGCGTATATGAAATTTAGTATACGCGTATACTAAATTCAGTATAAATATACTAAATTCACTGTACGCTGGTATACTGAGTTTAATTTCATGTTGTGCATTCTTGCTTCCATTACATGTACACTCAATCTAGTACAGATTTTTCTAACAGTGAAATAAACAAAAAAGAAAAACCTTTTTGCTACCTTCAACGATTGTTCATTTATGCAGTGTGGCCAAGTCTGGAGTCACAAGCAGGCTTTTATTTTACATGCCAATACTACAGGAATCCGTAGTCAGGTTTCAGGTATTGATATTTTTGGGAAAAACAATTAATTTCCAATATGAAAAAAACTGTGTAAAATTATGTTTACTTACGCGGCATCGAAGTATGCATTCATCCCGGAGAGGTTTGGGCTGCAGGAAATATAATTTCAATTAGAAGAAGTACTATTTATCAAACTTTGTACAGTTTGATAATTTGAAATTACACAAATTCGGTATCATTGAAAGTATTAAATTATGTGGATATGCACTGACAATACTAAGAGTTGAAATTTTAGTGTTCGGGTATTCTTACTATAAGAAACATACTTGTATTTATTATTATTGTGATAAATTTATTGTTGCAAGAATGCAGTTTGAGTTTAATGGAGGTACGCAAAAAAATACATTTGAGCAAAGAATTTTAGTATAGGGTCACATTTTCGTTAATGCAAATACCCCTCTCGTACAAAACGCCCTTGATCTTTATGATTTTGCAATAAAAATGGAGTAATGAAACAATTTCTATTAGAAAATGGATTTGCGATTTTTCTGTAATCAATTTCCAGTGGAAAAGTCGCTTGCGGCGTCCTACGCTGTACAGTTATCAATCGTCAGCTCTCGTTACATCAGAAGAAATTCGCAAATCACTATACTGCATTTGTAAAAGTGGTTTGCGGATTTCTTTTTCTGAACATCTTTCTTCAGCTCGACATGTTTACAAACTTGATTTTTCCGGAAACCACAAGTGACTTTTGATCTGGTCATATTAAGCGCGTTCGACCACTTCTGCCAGATGAAATATACGCAAAGTATTTTGCGTATATATTTTCCTTCTATTTCTATATGCATTCAACTTTTCTTACAATTTTTGAGCACCGCAAGGTACTTTATGCATATTTCTCCATTTTGTTTTGTCATTTTTCACAATTTCAGAAATTTTAAACAATAATTCCTTATTATAATTAATTAAACATTTTTATTTGAATTAATATTGTCAGACTCCTGCGATTCCACTGCTACCGAAAACTCATTTCTCACAAAAATATAGCTTACGATATTCTTTCCGTGGTAGGGCAGAGTTAACTCCTCCTGAAGCAGAAACATATCTTGTATTATATATCACTGCACTAAAAAAAACCTGGTTGCACCAACCAGAATTCTGGTTAATTCAAGTAGAATAGAATGTTAAACATGCCCTTACCATAAATGCTGGTTAAAAGTATCAGAAGTCTCTGGCTGATAATTTTCTGGTGAAGTTAACTATAAAACTTTACAAGACAGTTTTCTGGTAGCTCAGAAAGACAACGTTCCACTTAACATAACCAGATAATCTCGTAAACTTAACCAGATTCCGAAAATAGAGTGCTGCAAATATATTCCGCTTCGCTAAAATTTCGTCTCGTTATAAGTGGATATATTAATGAATTGAGATAGATACAACACGCGAGGGAGAAGCAGCATATTGTTGACGCATGCTGTATCTGAAACTCTTTGTTAGGATTATTTTCTTCCGGATTTTATATGGATCACATAGTCATTCTCAAAATTCTCGAACATTCACTTCGTTTATTTATTTTCTACAATGTTGATTTTTTCAAGAATACTTTTCAAAGACTCCCAAAAAATATGTGCTGGTTTTGGAAGTATCCCTGCACCACTAGTGTTTGGACAGATAATGCGCAGTTTTTTCATATAACACAACTAAATTCACGATTAACTATACAATTTTTTACTTTTATAACCGAAACTGCATCAAACAAATTGCGATTGTTCGAGAATTGGACATTGACGACTAAGTCTCACTTGACACATCCAGCAACACGACATGAGACAAAAGACAGATTTCTGGAAACCGACATAAAATCGCGATACTTCTGTTACCAGAAATATTAACCAGGACAGTTTCGACCAGAAAAAAATCAACCAGAGTTTATTAACTCGAATTTTTTAGTCATATTAACCATAAAAAACTTACTTTCTCGGGTGCCTGCGCATGGACATAGGTGGCCGGGAATAAGGCTGCAATGGCTGTAAAAAGAGAACACAAGCATACTTATTTATTCGTTTATTACCAATTAAGTTTCGTACACTGATAAGGAGAACCTACGCCCTTTTTAATTTTTTGGTTTGATTCATTGTCCTTCCAGTAATAGGTCATTATCAAACTTTTAAAATACTTAAGTAATACGATGTGCTTCTCAGCCAGTCTCGAGAAAAACGACTCTAAAAAAATCTGCGCATATTACATTGGTTAGATTTCCGTTAATGTTCTATCTTGATATCGTTTTATGTATATATATTTTTCATATTTGAATATTTATATTATTCTGATTATACTAGGCCGAAAAGCAACATATTTCTGGCGGAAACTATTCTGTGACTTTAACATATACTGTCTGACCGACTGGAAATGCTTTCGGCCTAGTATAATAGGAATAAAATAAATATTCAAATATAAAGAAATAGTAAAATAAAATGATATCAAAATAGAATATAAATAAAATTCAATTTCTATTATTATAATATTCATATTTTGAAATTAGAGTAATTTGTCCTGAAAATATTCGCTTCAGAAGTGATAACAGTTGAAAAGTTTTAAAAAATGGTTAAAAGTTAGCATTTCAGCTGTACTTGAATAAATTTAATAGTCAAAGGCAATTTTCAAAAATGTAAATGAAAAAAATGGCAAAAAATGCCGACAGCAGGAATCGAGCCCAGACTTTGCGGTTACAAGCTCAGAGCGCTACCGCCTGACTTAACTGGAAATTAAAAGGCTTTCGCATAGAGATGCACGCCGAGACGAGAATTTCTCGTATCTCGCATGATATTGCCCATGTTCGAGATATTTTTTTAAAGAGAACTTTTAATTTTCAGTTGTTTAATCTCGTCCCGTCCCGACTGGAATATGCAAGGAAGATCGGGCAATTTTCTCGATGACGTTTAGAGTTTGATATTTGGCAAAACTTTTCAAAATAATGGAACAGAATTCAGAAAATATCGACAAAGAATCAGATGAAGAAGAAGAAGGCCGTAAAAGATCATTGGAAGCTTCGAGGTCATCAGAGTAATGATTTTACGTCTATATTAAACCAATTAAAAAAATTAACTAACTTTAAAAAACTAACCCCTTCATTTAAAACATATTAGGTTTGAACATTGTAAACGAAGTAGGACTGAGAGAGCAGAAGAACTAAAAAATATATTTGAATATGGTATTGATGCTCAACAAGAAAAATGTGCAAAAAATCAAAGGATGATGAGCGAATAATTAAAATGAGATATTCTAATACTAGCGGTTTAATGAGACATTTGATAAGTTATCATAAAGAAGTGCATGAGGATATTTATGGACCATTATCGTCATCATAAAAATCTGAAAAATCGAAGGTTTATTGCTTTATTTTTTCACAGACAATTTCTTATTTTACAATAAAAATTGCAAATACATCACATACAATTGTTTAAAGCAATTTAATAACACTGTTTTACGATTGATTTCTTTCATGAAATATAAATATATTTAACTCTTTTCAATGTTTCTGGGCTCACCTTAAAGATAAATATCCAATCAATCTTTATTGTTTCTAACAAAAATTGTATAAGACCGAATCCATTCAAAATCAGGCAGGTTATACATTTCAAGATGCAGAATCTCTGAACGGCAAAACGTTTTTTAGGGGGGAAAAATTATAGTTTTATAAAAGTCCCGGGACGGCTAAATTTTTCCTCAGATAAGATATTTTTCAGGGAGGTCAAGATCATTCTTGAAGTAACTTTCAACGAGGAATTCA
>CAKNYM010004004.1:0-12228 GCA_932195095.1 Andricus curvator | reverse complement strand
TTTTTAAGGCCAGCAGGCTAAAGAATAAACGTTTATCTATCTATCTATAATATTAAAATCATTTGTTCTTAGTATTTTTTGAATGAATTCTTGATTACGATAAACTAAACGTTTTGAGTGATGATTGCGATCATAATAAATGCCAGCAAACTGTAATAAAACGAGATTATACCATTTCCTTAAATATCTTATCAAATCTCCTATCGCTATACACAAGAACGTCACACAACTTCATACTATAACTTTCGTTAGTGTATTTTCTATATGGTTGATTTGTCAGAAATACTACGCGACCGTTAGTATTAATTTCATACTTTTGCAAAGAAAATAATGTTAATGAATCCGAGGCCTACCCAGCATCGATCCGACTTTTTGCTCTAAATTTTTACTTATTTAAATTTCGATTGCCAAAAGCAGGTACTTACCGTCTTGGATCTTTGATTCGAGAAGTGGATTTCGCGAAGTGGATTTCAGGGAAAAGAAAAGGGTTCAAAAAGGAAAAAGTGGAAATTTAATGAAATGTTGAGCTTAGGACATTTTAAATTGAATAATAGGGAGATTTCTTTGAACAATTAAATTCCGTTAATTCCTCAAACCTGCGGTAGGCTGCTCCGAGCGCCGTAAAACCTAAATAATATCAACCTAAATTTGATTCCCAAACCCTTTTTTTTAATTTATTGTGATTTTAATGGGGATGCAAATTTCGGTAATAGAAATTGTTCTCAGAATGCTATTTTAAAGCTGATACAAGTTACCGAAGATTGCAAACCCATAATTTTGTATTATTTATGAATTATGCCTATAATTTTTTCTTGATTTATCTGACATGTCATGATTTTGCCACTATGTTTTTTTGTTTTTTCTTAATGCACAGTCGGGAATGTTAAAATGGATTAAGAGACGATTCCTGAAGTGGATAAGGAACACGAGAATTGGAATTGCAAAAACAAACTTTGAGATTCTAATTACAACGTGTTCATAAGCTTTCGACTCCCGTCTCAAGGTAAATCCAGATTTTGAATTCGGACTTTTTTCCCGCCTGTAGGTTTTCCAGTCCTCTCAACGGCAGGAGAGGTATTAGAATGGATCTTTGGCTTATCGGATGGGGAAATTGACTCGGCTCTCTGTTATTTAGAATTCGTAAATACTGGTTCACGCGCCGCTAAATGTCAACGCCTAAGAAGGAAAAATATTTTGCTTCTTGGAATTTCATATCGATCTAATAGTTCTAAAATACCTCTCACCACTTAGGATAATTTGGACATCATCCCTCCTCCTATCCTAAGGAACTAAAATATTACCCAACATACTAGAAATCGCCTAGGAACCACCGTTACACAACTCGACGTAAAATTCCGGTAAATGCAAAAGATTTGAATTTCGAAATAGATAAAAAATCTATGAATCGGAACAGGCAAAATAAGGATTTTGATAGGTTCGCTCGGTATGAAGCGGATCTCAGAGACATTCGCCCTCTTCCAGACGTGGGAGTCTCCCCAATCCAAAAGGAACAAGATAGGCAGATAACGGGATTATAGATAGAAACCCCCGAACGACTAATAATGCAGGTCCAAGCAGAGAGATTAATACCGATCGTAACCGACCTAGAGATTTATGAAAAATGGAAAATCAATGGAAAATCTCCTATGATGGTAGCCTCACTTCTAGTGTCAAGGACTTTGTAATGGACTTAACCGATTGCCGAGATATTACATACGTAACCGACGAGGAGCTTTCACGTTTAACGTCAAAAATATTAAAGGGGGTAGCATCGGAATGGTTTCGAAATATTATGCGGAAAAAGGGTTAAAAATCGGGAAACTCTTATGAACTAAGATTTAGAGCGCGATTTGGTCATGATGACGCCGAGAATTGCATTAGGGCTCAAATTAAGAATAGAACGCAGGGTTCTAAAGAGACCATGGAGGATTATTTAACGTTCTTACGGGGTTTAATAGGCGAATTGAAAAACGAGTTGCCTATGATAGAGCAGCTAGACTATGCCTACGACGGATTAGATCCCCGTTAACATAGTGTCATCTGCCGCTCCAATTTTCGATCATTGGATCAACTGGCGAGAAAAGGTAGGGGTTGGAAATATGCTTGGCGCAGAAGAAAGCAACATAAACCACCTCCACTTCCGGAACACTCATTTTTACCGGAATTTGCCTACAAACCACCAGAAAAACATAATAACCCGAAAAAGAATACCTCCGCCACCAAAAGTCGAACCCTAATGGGGGTCCTAATTCGGGGGGGGGGGGGGTAAGTCAGATAAAAAAGTGACCTCGATGAAGTCGGTATGCTATGCCTGTAAAAGAGAAGGTTCAAACTTCAAACTTGTCCAAACTGCTTGGAAAACGGGAAGGAGAAGCAGTAAGAACAGTCTGTTCTGCCTCTCCTAAAATAGAGATCGTGGCGAAAAATCCTACTGTTGTCTCTGGGCCCAACCCTAAAACAATCTACAATTCCGTGGTATACTGGTATCACCAGCCCAAACCCAAGCCGAGAAAATAATTATAATAGCAAACCCTAGTTGTAAAAGTAATACTACAGTCGAGGCCACAATTGATATGGATAGTTTCAGAGGTGTAGGGATGCCCCCGGAAAATAATTTAGACTTTTAGGATTTTCCGGGGCTGAATGACTTGTTGAGCAATTCAAGTGACGAAGGGCCGTTAATAATAGAATAGAGTAATTAGGGAAGAACTAACATGATCGTGGTACTGCCGGTTAGTCCCGGAATTCGCTAATATTGCCGAACCATTAACAAGATTGTTTCGAACCAGGCGGACGTTCGAACTGTTGAAGAGCGCGTTAACGCAGGCACCAATCTTAGCTTAGCCTAGGTTCTCAGAAGTCGAAACTTATTCCTTCAACCTTCAAACCGACGCGAGTGCAAGCAGCTTAGGGTTCATTCTCACGCAAAATCAAGACCGGGAGGAAAGGGTGATCGCGTTTGCAAGTAGCCTGAAGTGGTTGCATAATTTTCGGAATCCTACGCAAGGTTAGCGCGATGGGGATTAGAGCTCCAAGGATATCAAATAGAAATCATCCATCGTAAGGGCGCATTCCACCATGTGCCCCATGCCCTGTCCAGAATTACAGAGGAGAATGATAGCTTGATAGCTAGCGTCGCGAAAATCACCGATTCTTGGTACACAAAGAAAAAAAGAACGCGGAATTAGTGTTGCTGAGCCATGCAAACTCAACGTGAGTTACGCTATGCTAATGCGGCTGTGGAACACTGCAGTTTTAGCAGGACTTTTCTGCTACGTTAGCAGACGCTTCCTCATGAAACGATTTGATTTATAAACAAAAGTTATTTTCTCTCGATTTTTTCAATATTAGTATACAAAATTTTCAGTGCGGTAAAGTAGAGGTTTCGAATAAAATACCATTAATAAAAAAGAACACATGACTGCGAAAAAAAATTAAAAATTTCGGCAGCAGAAATGATGTGCTTTTGTCGATATTTTGGATTGCTGGTTGTCAGTGAAGTGAAAGATCACGAAAATGAACGTTGGGCTTTCATATATTTTGCTGAGAAGAATTATAGCTCTCGTAACTTCTCCAAGAATCGTAGAAGGACCTCTCGTGAATAATTGGTCAATGAGGTACAAATTGAAACACAGGCACTTAAAGGCAACGGCTACAACTACCAGTAATAAAGCTCATTTATTAAAAACTACAGGCATACGAAACCAATTGCGATTAGCGTACTTAAAACTGAATGGAAGTTTGCACTATGATGACTACAGTTATGAGGATTCGAAGCAGTTGGTGAGCATATTCGAAAAAAATACTTTTCAAGTAGTAATACTAAAGAGAAAATCTTTTGAACTTGAGATGGGGGACAACGATTTACTTGTTTTCGGAAAAATTATTGCAATATTTATTAAAGGGAAACAACTTTTTTTGTAAATGCAGCCTTTGGTGAGTACTTCTTTTGCCGAGCACTGTTATGCTCATAACGTGCAAACACGCGAAATATGTATTTTGAGAAATTGAGATGAAATATTGAGCATTTATCCCTGCTTATCATTCGAAGAAAAACAATCTTTGTTTGCTGCAACAAAATATGTATTAAAACATTTCTGAATAAAAAATGAATAAATAAAAAAATGAGTGTGAAAACCCTTTTAGAAGACTGCTTTTCTATTCCTAAATCAACAACCTCGACGTGGTCGCTTTATACCCCAGTCGATTTCGGAAATCTTTTTTGGTACTACTTTTTTCGGCGTAGATGGAACGGGCCATTTCGCTAGTTTATCCGTACAAGATTTCCTCTCGTTGTTCGACGAGGGTGTTGCGGCCTTTCATAAAGATAAAAAACGATAGCAGCTGCATGGCTGCAAACTTGCCCAAGACCAGCTACACAAGTGCAATGAGCACTTAAAATAGATCCATTTTGATCTAAGACAATCCACGTTTTTAAATTTTTATCATTCATTCCTTGAGAATGTTTAACCTTTAAAAGTTCATATATTTTTCATTTTGCAAATATTGTTTACATTTATTAGACAAATAAGGAGATTTTTCTATCACAATGAACATTTCCTAACGTCAAATTTAAAGCATCTGGCAATATGTTCAAAATCTTATGCTACTTTTCAAGTAAGCGTTATTATTAAATAAATAAAAAATTTAGTGACACATTGCAAAACAAATCCAATATAAATTAATATATGCAGTTAATGATAAATGAACGTGCAAATACGATAATACAAGAAGTTTGCACTATGATGACTTAACTTATGAAAGATTCGAAACACTTGTTGAGCATATCCAAAAATAAATACTTTTCAAGTAGGAATACTGAAGAGAAAATCTTTTCAACTTGAGATGGGGGACAACGATTTACTTGTTTTCGGAAAAATTATTGAAATATTTATTAAAGGGAAAAGAAATTGCGATGAAATGTTGAGCATTCATTCCTGCTTATTAATCGAAGAAAAACAATCTTTGCTTGTTGCAACAAAATATGTATTATAACAGTTCTGAATAAAAAATTAATAAATAAAAAACGAGTATGAAAACCCTTTCAGAAGACTGCACTTATATTCCTAAATCAAAAATCATTACAAGAAGCCTTATTTGCATTCCCCTAAACAAAATATGTTACTTTTTAAATTAGTAATACAATTTTTAAAGGAATCAAAATTTATAATTATAAGCTTGGATTTAGAAATTTTTAATTTAATAGCTTTTTATTCATGAAACTGAAAAATTAATTTGTTTTTCATTTCTTTCTACTTATTTTCAGGTACACTGTAACGGAGTTACAAGCACCCCGGTAAATACGACCCTGTAGGCTTAGAACCAGGAGTGGGGAGAGGACTAACTTCCTGGTTCTAAATACCCAAATCCGCGTTCTCAAGACTTCAGTCTTGTACTCTCGGTACCATTGCCCGGTTCTGTGTGCACCACCTGTTTGCCGTCAACTCGACACCCAGCTAATCGACGCTACCTCCAGCATCGCCAACGACGCTGCTTCCCACATCCCCCCGACGTTGTCTCTAATTTCACCACCTGCTCTCGGGTCAATCCTTGAGATTCAACATCGATCATGGGCCAGCAGGACCCACCAACCCTGTAAGTTGGGTCAAATAAACCACCTCACCATTAACTTTCTCTCTTTTTGATTGACTTCACCCACTTCTCGACGTTTCCAAATCCTACCTTCCCCTTAATTTGCGAGATCCCTCACAAATTTGGCGCCCTCCTTAAAGCCCCCACAATTCCCACCACAAATCCCCTCCAAGTCGAGAACGAAGTCACAACATGATGAATGAAAAATGAATTATGCATGTATGCCATAATAAGGGATAAATTTTTGAATTACAATTTTGGTGGAATTTTAAATGAGAAATGATATATATTTTTTTTAAGTGCGTGTAGAAATGTTATAAATGTCCGTTAAAAATAGTTGGTATACTTCGCGTGCTCGCAAGCTCTGCCATTTTCAATAAAACAAAAATTACCCTGATAAAAAACGCCTAGTGTGGATTCCATGTAGCTGGATTGCACAAGTGAGGGGTCTAAAAAACAAAAACTAAATTAAAAACAACAATTTTGAGGTAAACAAGGATAAAAAGGAATACTGAAAAATAAAAGCGCAACAATGGAATTTAATAGTAGGAGAAAACTAGACAAATTTTGAAGAAAAATAACGAAAGTTAGAAAAAGAAAGCGGCGTCAGTAACAGAAATTGGCGCGCGAATTTAGAAATCACAGTGAGTGACGTATCTCAAGCAACCCCAAGCGTTCCCGCCCTCAGTGGATACTTCCGCTACGTGGTCAGGCCACGCGCAACCCCAAAGTAGTAAAAACCGAGACGCTTACCTGAGTGAACGTGCCGGTTTTTAATCAGCCGTAGAAACCCCTGAGCTAGGCCGTAAAGAATAGAAAGAAAATAAGAATAGGAAAAGTCGAATGCGACTAAGATCGGGAAAAATAAAAACTATTCCGAAAATGGCAAACCCGGTAGAAAATGTTAGAAATAATAGGGAAAATGATATATTTCCAGAAATTATAATCGAAGAAAATAACGCACAAGGAAGTGCGAATAATTTAGAAAATGAAAATATTGAGAGTCAATCGGTCGAAAGAAATGGTAGAACAGAAAATTCAGCAAGAAACCTAAATTTCGAATCAGTAAGTGTTAGAAGAGAATTCGATTGGGGGACGGTACAACCAAAT
The DNA here is from genome assembly GCA_932195095.1 of Andricus curvator. Taxonomy (NCBI): domain Eukaryota; kingdom Metazoa; phylum Arthropoda; class Insecta; order Hymenoptera; family Cynipidae; genus Andricus; species Andricus curvator. The sequence continues at coordinate 5,526 of CAKNYM010004004.1, read as the reverse complement.
CAAAACACAGGTGCAATCGCAAGAACGAAAAGACAAACACAAATGCATACAGAAAGTACGCCAAATCCACACCGACATAACAGTAGTACCCAGAAAATACGAGCATTTGGTTTACTGTCTCCCAATACCGAGAATACGTTAGGTAATTAGAGAATAGAAAATGAAAATAGTAGCATCTCAGAAAATCAGGAATTCGAAACGAGTAGGATAAATAGAAAAATTGAAAACAAGAGAAAAGAACTCGAAAAACTAGAAAAAGAAAAAGAACAATTAAACTCAAGTCGGTTAGAACGAGAGGAAACTCTTAGAAAGGAGAGAGAAAGAATAGATAAAGAGCAGAAAAAGCAAGAATAGGTCGCGAAAGACTACGAATAGAGATAGAAAGGCAGGAAAAGGAAAACGAAAAAATCAATGACAGAACTTTTGAAATCGATTCGTTTTTAGAAAGTAATAATGAATTTTGGAATGGTGCAGAAGAATTAATTAATTTTGAAGAAAATAAAAGCGAGAAAACTAAAACAAAAGAACTTTCAGAAAAAATTAAAAATTTAAACGATAAAATAGATAGAATTTTAAATTCAACACAAAATTTAACGACTCAAAATAAAATACGTAATAATACTGTTCGTTTTGAAGAAACAGAATTAAATTAGAATGAGCAAAGACACGCGTTAGCAGGTGCAAGTAAAAGGACAATAAATAATAGAAGTAGCGGTCAAGGGGACAGATACTCGTTACCACATGAGATTCAAGCAACCCTTTTTCCATTTGGAATGATTCAAACGCCATTCCAAATAATGTCTAACTGGCCCATAAAATTTAAAAATAATAGAGCAAACAGTCCTACTTATTTTTTGAATAGTTTACTTAGATTCAAACGGGGTTATAAAATTAGCGAAACAGATATTTTTGAAAATCTAGATGCTGTTTTTCAAGAAGAAGCTTTAAGTTGGTTTCAGGTTAATAGAGAGAAGATTAATATTAATATTAAGGCAAAATTTAGACCATTTTATTGAAGATTTTAAAGATGCATATTTAAACGAAAGATATACTGAAATAATTAAAAATAAAATAAAATTTAGTAATCAGAAAGAAGAACAAGATATTCATGCTTTTATAACGGAAATTAAACAATTATTCGAGAAATTAATGCCGCGACCAAGCCTAGAATGGCAATTGAGAAAAGCTTATGAAAATTTGAGAATTGAATATAAAGTTTATATTGCGAGAAATGCTTTTTCAAATTTTTCAGAATTTGAAATTTTAGGACGTAAATGAGAAACAGAAGTAGCAAAATCTAAAATTAGAGGACAACAATTAAGCACTTTAGACAAGGAAGATAATAAAAATAATAAAAGTAAAAATTATCAAGGAAATGATGAAAATCAAGATAAAATAAAAAATGAAAACCAAGATAAGATCAAAAACAAAATTATGATCAAGGTCATCAAAAACAGTTTAGACCGAGTTATCAAAACCAACAAAAAAAACCACAATTGCAACAGAGATTTCCAAATGGAAATCCCAGATTTTTTAATCCAAGATTTAAAAGTAATAATTATTATCAAAATAATCCAGAATTCCAAAAAAACTCGCGATTTAATTATAATTATAATAGCTTCAGAAATCAGAACCCAGCTCGACAATTGTTGAATGCGATTAATCAGCTGTTAGGAAGAACACAGACACAACAAACGAATAAGTCTCCGCAAATACCAGGGCTTTTATATAACGCGGAAGAGAATACTAATAAATCAGAAGACAAAAAAGGTAATAAAGGACAAAATAAAAATACAAAAAATTCAAATTCTGAAAATAGTAGGGATAATAAAAAAGGTGAAATGAATCCAAGTCGACAGGATTGCATAGATCCAATTTAGTAAACCGAAATTTAAACTATAGATCACGAGAACCCATTACATGCTACAATTGCGGGAAAGTAGGCCACTTTCGACGTGATTGTTGGTATAATATAGACCAGGGAAACGCCAAGCGGTGGTTATTAAAGACGGATAATAATCAACGAAATCAAAGACCGTCAGAATTACTTGACATAGACACAAACGACTCGGACGAAACAAGATTTCACCTTATGATAGATTTTAAGGATCATGAATTTAGAGTGTTAGTTGACACCGGAGCAACTCACTCATACGTAGGTGAAACATTCATAAAAAGAATACAAGAGCTAGATTATGAAATGAAAAAGCCGAAAAACGATACATTAATGGTCGCAAATGGACAAAAACTAAAAATTATAGGACAAGTTTTAATCCCAAACAAAGTAGGTCATATAGAAAAATACTTATTATTCAGGCTGGTATCAGATTTAAGATCGATAGGAATAATAGGAACAGATATGATTGAAAGACTAGGTTTAAAAATGGTGTATGAGAAAAAGATTTGGTGGTTACCAGAATTACCAAATATTAAATATGCGATACAATGAAATATAAGTAAAATGCAGGAACCGGTAATGAACGATACCGAGGAAAATAAAAGTAGGAAGAATGAGGAAATAAGATTAAAATTCGGAACTAAGATTAGCCTGAGAAACCACGATTGACAGAAAGAGACAGATTTGCTTCCGTGCGAAGTCTCTTCTCCCGTGTCGCCATACACCCCACCCCAAGCCCTCCTTACAGGTGAAGCACGAGACTCGATCCCGCCAGCACCCCAGCCGGCACAGAGTGTACGGGGGCATGCAGCCCCACACCCTCAACCCTAAAATGCGAGCGACGCAACGCTGGCACGAGCCAGCGTGGGCGTCGATAGATTAGATAAGCAGGCTAGTCAAAATAAAGACAGAGTAGGCAAGAAAACAAACAAGGATAGAAATAAAATAAAGAGCGAGAATAAAATAAATACGAATTTATGTACGAAAAATTAAGATACGAAATTAGAAACAGAATTTCAAGAGCCATTGGAATGCGATAAAGAGAAAAAGAATTCTACATTAAAGACGGTTAAGGATAAAAAAGAGGGAAAAAATGATTCGATAATAGAAAAATATTCGCAATTATAAAAAGTAATTGGTATAATTTTAAAAATAATGCGGCATTAAATAATAATATTACACGCGTAAAAATAGAAAGGAAGAAAAACTTAGAATTTTGCGAGGAAATTTCCGAAGGAATAGTAGAATTAAATGAGGCACAGCAAGTGCAATTAGAGAACCTGATTAAAAGAAAAGTAATAGATCAGGGAACAGAATTAAAACCGACACACTTAACTAGCCATAAAATAGATGTTCAGGGACATGAGCCAATTAAACAAAAATATTATTATGTGTCACCAAAAATAAGAGAATTTATGTATGAAGAAGTAGATAGACTTCTCGAAGAGAAAATTATAGAACCTTCTAATAGTGATTGGTCGAACCCTATTGTAATGATAAAAAAGCCTAATGGAAAATATAGATTTTGTTTAGATTTTAGAAAAGTAAATAAAATAACCAAGAAGGACTTGTACCCAATTCCTATAATGTCGGAAATTTTAGACACATTACGGTCGGCAAAATACATTTCAAAAATCGATCTTCGGTCCGCATATCCCCAGATACCGCTGGACGAAGAATCAAAACCAATTACAGCTTTTATTGTTCCGGGAAAAGGAATGTATCACTTTAAGAGAATGCCATTTGGCTTAACAAATGCTCCTGCTACATTCCAGCGCATGATGGACAAAATAATAACACCAGAATTAAAACCACATGTATTTTTTTATCTGGATGACATAATTATAGTTTCAAACAATTTCGAAGAACATTTAAAATATTTGGAAATTGTGTTAGATAAAATTAAAAATGCGGGATTAACAATTGCTTTGGACAAATGTGAATTTGGTTGTTCCGAAATAAAATATTTAGGATTTAAAGTTAATGAAAAAGGTTTACAAGTAGATGAAGATAAAATTGAACCTGTTTCAAATCTCCCAAGACCAAAGACGGTTAAACAAATTCAGAGATTGATAGGAATGGCTTCATGGTACAGAAAATTTATTCCGAAATTTGCAGAAATTATGGAACCTTTGCAAAAGCTATTAAAAAGGAAGTAAAGTGGGAATGGACTGACAAGCAGGAACAGGCATTTACGATTATTAAACACCTACTAACAACAGCACCAATTCTTGCCTGCCCTGATTTTGGAAGTCAATTCCAACTTGAAACCGATGCTAGCGATACAGGATTAGTAGCCGTATTAACGCAAAACATAAATGGTGAAAATGTTGTAATAGCGTTTGCAAGTAGAGGTCTTAATGGTGCAGAATGTAAATACTCTGCTTCAGAAAAAGAATGTTTAGCAGTAGTCTGGGCAATAAAAAAGTTTAGACCATATTTAGAGGGTTATTCTTTCAAAGTAATTACAGATCACATTGCCCTAAAATGGCTTCATAATTTAAAAAATCCAACTGGCCGATTAGCAAGATGGCCTTTAGAATTATTAGAGTACGATTATGAAATAATGTATAGAAAAGGAAGTTTAAACCATGTCCCAGATGCGTTATCAAGGTCGAATGAAAATGAAATAAAAGTTTCAAGTATCTTAGACGGTATAGTAGAAACCGAGGAAAAAGATTTTAAAGAAATTGAGGATAGTTAGTACAAAACTAAAATGATACATGTTATAAATACGCCAGAAGAAAACCAAAATTGGAGAATACGCGATAACCAATTGTATTTCTATAGACCCGACCCTTTAAAATCAAGCTTAAATTTAGATAGCAACCCGTGGAAATTAACGATACCAAAAGAATTACGAGAACAAGTTTTAATTGAGAATCATGATAATAAATAATCAGGTCACTTAGGTATGGAAAAAACCTATGCAAAAATTTCTGAAAATTATGTTTGGCATGGAATGTACTCTGAAACATTAAAATATGTAAAAGAATGCGAAATTTGCCAGAGAATAAAACCGAAAGTAAATATTCAAATAGGTTTAATGGGAAAAAGAATAATTGAAGAACCATGGACAGTGGTAGCATCAGACATGATGGGCCCACTGCCAATGTCAAAGTCAAGAAATCAATATATTCTAGTATTTGTCGATATGTTTACTAAATGGATAGAGATGATTCCAGTTGAAAGTAAATTAGCTTTGACAGTTGAAAAAGAATTTCATAAACGTATAATTTCAAAATGGGGAACTCCTAGAATTTTGTTTACAGATAACGGGAAAGAATTCGTAAATAAATCAATAATTAATTTAACTAAAACATTTGGTATTAGACATTCAAAAACTCCTAAATATCATGCACAAGCAAATCCAACTGAAAGATGCAATAGGTCAATTAAAACAGCAATAAAAGCGTCATTAGAGAAAGACCATAAAACATGGGACGAAAATTTAGATGATTTACAATTCGCATTAAATACAAGTAAACATTCTTCAACAGGTTTTACACCAGTTTTTTTAAATTTAGGTAGAGAACTCCAACCAATCCAAGCGTTGAATAAAGATTTAGATGGTAAAAGCGAAATTGGACTTGCATGTTGGTGGCGGAAGTGAGAACGTGTTTAGTGAC
>CAKNYM010004001.1:0-17901 GCA_932195095.1 Andricus curvator | reverse complement strand
GCTACATGTCGTTTAGTATTACTTCAACATGAGAATAATGATTTGAACAGATCATTACCAACGATGCCTAACTAGGAAAAATAATGCATCAACGGAAGTATGTTTAACTTGTAATTGTTACATATGCTTGACTGGAAGATCGAAAACACATCCGCGTAACACAACAGGAGTGAAAAAAGACGTAAGTACTACAATTACAGCTTCAAATGGATTGTATGGCTCGCAAAATTCAAAAATAACTTCACTTCCTAAAGTAAAAACTTCTGTTCAATCAAATACAATGCAAATTTGTAAAATGTGTAAGACTGAAGTTCGCAAAGGTAAAAGGCATGCTTGTAGTAAGCAAGATCATGTAGCTCGAAAAAATGTTGCGAAACTTGTAAATGAATTGCCAAATAAGCAGCAAGAATATATTGCGTCGGAAATTGTCAACGAAAAACCTAAAAGTAATAGCACAGATTCTATTACGCTGAACACTCAAGGACGTAAAAAACGAATATTTCTTCAAGAAAAAAGTACTGCAGTCACATTTTCATCAAAAGATATAGATAATTTGCATACAAACACTGGATGTTCGATTCGACATATGAATAACTTGACTACTTTTATTCGACATTCTGCTGGTCGAAAGTCTGTGCCTGCTCATTATTCACATCACGTTAGTGAACGAACAAAATTATTAAAAGATATCTACAATATTGATATGTTAGAATTTGATACTAAGAATTCTAATAAAAGAAAAATGAGACCTGTCGTCTGGGCTGATGCTGAAAAACTGCTTGAAACTGTATTAGAAAGACGTAATTTTGTTGGTGACTATCTCGTTAAAGTAATGGCAGACAGTGGTCAGGGTTCTTTTTTTAAATTTGCTTGCCAATAATTCCTCACACGCCAACTGAGACTGATGTGGAAAATGATATACCTGAAAAACAAAGAAGAGTTGATTCTCAAAACAGTATGAAAGCATCAAATGCAGAAACAAGTGTTAAAAAACTGATTATGCCGTGTATAGTACCTGACGTCAAAGAAAGCTATGAAAATCTTAAACTTCTATTCAATTTACTGAACATTAATAATATTTCTTTCAAATTTGTTTCTGATTTTAAAATATTACTGATCGTGAATGGACAACAAACGGCAACGTCAATGTATCCTTGTCCTTATTGTTTTGTTGGTCTTCAAGATTTAAGGAAATTTGTTAACAAAAATCATGTGTCCGAGGAAGCGGAAGTTTTACCTCTTAAAACATTTGGTGATTTGTGAAAAGATTATAACAAGTTTATTTCTCTTGGCAAAAATAAAAAGTTAGCTAAGAACTGCCACAGTACTATAAATGAGCCACTTTTCAAAGAAAAAGACGATTTGTTGATTCGTGATAAATTTACAATTCCAGAACTTCATATATTAGAAGGGTTTGTTAACCATTTGTTTTGGGATGGTCTAGTGCACCTTGTCGGTCGAGAGAAAGCTCTTTTGTGGCCTTTAAAACTAAAGTTAATCTCAAAGAATTATCATGGAGAGGTATTTGAAGGGAATGCATGCAGAAAATTGTTAAGAGAAGCTGACAAACTCTTTGATCGAGAAATTCATGTAGATGTCGGTCCATTGGCCATCACACCCTATGTCACTGCATTTAAAATAATGGATAAAATTGTTAATTCATGTTTTTCGATCAAGAGACTTGATCCGATTGCAGATATAAGAAAGCTCATTAAAGAATTGCACAGCGCATTGTTCAGCACAAATGCAACTGAAACCCTGAAAATGCATGTCCTGATGCAGCACTTGACACAATGCCTAGAACTATTGAATACCCAAAGTTTAGACTTATTGTCGGAGAAAGCCGGAGAAGCGGCACATAAAGAGTTTCTAAAATTTTGGGAAAGACGAAAAATCAATCTTATTACTGAGTCTTCATATCCGCAAAGACTGGAAAATGCCACCGTTGAGTTCTCATCTCTTCATATTTGAAGTGTAGATATAAATAGTGATGATTTCTGTGAATCTAAAAAGACTTATATTTATTTTTGTGTTAACAAGTCATAATGTATTTATGTTTATTTATTTTTCTTTAACATATTATATCGAAATGATTATTATTATTGTTCGTCAATATATATATATATATATATATATATATATTTATATATATAATCTATGCTGTACTTATTGAAGTATATATCAATTCTTAAATAATTTAAATAAAAATCTTATTTCTAAGATATCTTGAAAAAAGGATCAGATCAGATGTTGGGAGAGTGATTTTCTAGCATCTAGAGTCATTACGAAGAGATCCCCGCAGTTTTTTTTTAGCTACATATCAGGCAAACTTTTTTTCCGTATAATGAGGTACATACTTCGGCGACGCAGCGCCAACGTCTAGCTCGAAGTCCAGCTAGTCAGACAAGAAAATTTAAACTATAAACAGGCCACATATTTACCACACCATACTGTACTACGTTATATTATAATTCCTAACTCATGATTATATACATAAGATTCATTGTAAAAAGTGAATTTCCTAACGTCATTGACCTTTTGTCTAATCATTAGGTGTCATGAGATAAGAATTCGCGATGTCGAGAATGTGGTCCTAATTTGAAAGTTTTTTAAATAAACAATTTTGTCCAATTATTCAAAACTGTGCACCACTTGTTTAAAGTTATCATTTACAAAAAAGCTTTAGATAAAGGTTGTAGATATTTAAAAAATACGTGTTTTATATAATATACACTTTTACTCTGCGGCTGATAGTTATCGATAAAATGAACGTTAAATATTAAAGATCACAGAAATACATCACAATGTGTAGGGGTGTGGCATAAGTTGTATGAAACATTCCCGTAAGGCTGAATATGAACATTACTTCTGTAACCAGACACAGGGGTGCCTTCCCGCGCCCACGAGACGTTGTGAAGGGGTGGGGGTTTTACCGAAATTATTTCTGTGACCAGTCACAGAGGTCACTTTTCCTACATGAGATGTGACCTCCTTGTGACCGGTCACAAGGATGCCTTTCCCTCCACGAGACGTTAGAAGGGGGTAGGGATGTGACCTACACTATTTCTGTGACCAGTCCCAGGGTTACCTCCCCCCCCCCAAGACGTTGGAAAGGGGGGGTGTAAGGGTTTGGCGAACATTATTTCTGTGGCCAGTCACAGGGGTGCCTTTTCCTCCACGAGACGTTGAAAAGAAGTAGGGATGTAAACTACATTATTTCTGTGACCGGTCTCAGGGTTACCTCCCCGCCCCACAATACATACATTCATTAGCAGTTCGAACTCGAAAGTTCATTACCTCACTACCCGATTCGGGTATTGTTTCTAGGTGGATATTTACTACCAATGTGGGCCCACCACACCCACGACGGGCCAACAGCACGCAGTATTCCTAAAGGGTCACCCATCCAAGTACTAACCGCGCCCAACAATGTTTAACTTCAGTGATCTTGCGAGAACTGGTGTTTTCAGCGTGGTATCGCCGCCCCACAATAGTGCAAAAAAAGTATCCATGGATAAATCAATTTTTAGCCTACACTATTCATCCGATTTAAACGTTTTTTTTAATAAAACCTTTTTAAATTTTCAAAAGATTTGTGTAATTAGATTTTTTTTAATTGTTCAAAAACTTGTTATTTAACAACAAAGTTGAATTTTTTTGTAACTTTTCCCAAGTGCCATTTCTTTTAAGACCGCGGCAAATCACACCTATGGCCACGCCTCACGACCGTAAAATGGGTAACCACAGGGCACAATAAAATCACAACGATAGGTTAGCGAAACCCTCGCGTGTCTTGAGGACACGGACCAATCCAAGGATGACAGCTTTCTGCATCCATCTGCATCCTCGTCACTGATTGCAAATCTTCAATGAAAAATAAAAAAATTTAAATGGCGTATTCAAAATGGAGGCTAAAATTGAAAAAAGTTAACGGATTCAGGTAGAAGTGCTTTCTTAAACTGCACTGAAATTTTTGAAACTTAAGATTCTAATAAAATAATAATAAAAGAGTAATTTGTATTCTAGTTAATGTATAGAATTCCTGAAAATAAAAAAAGAATTTAGCGATCAAGTTTGAACAACCACCACAAAATGCTCCTATTGCAATTCCGAGAAACAAAAAAATTTGTTTCTTTGGACAAAAATAAAAAAGAGGAAAGAAAAATGAGAAGGCAACCAACCAAATCCCCTTCCTTCTATTTTTTATTTCTTTCGTCTACTTTTTTATTATTATCAATTCACAATATAAAAGCATTTATAATATTTACCAACGCTTCGGTGCTCACACAGCACCCTTACCTTGATATTTTACGTCAAGAAGTTCCCAGCGATAGGTTCAGAACGTGTCATGGACACACTGAATACCTGGAACACATACTATCCTGGCGTCCTTATCACGCAGGAACTACGTATCTCCAAAGACATAATGCGGCCTTAAGAGTGCTTTACTACTATATTTGTCGCTCTTACGGTATGGGCCGCGCTTCTGTCCGGCCGAACGCTCCGAAAGAGATAAAGTCAATTGTCCAAAACGAGAAGTGCCAAATTTTCTGGAACTACGATTTTCGGATAGCAGTCTCCATTGCACACTCGAGGCCTGACATTTTTCTCCATGACTTCGAGAAACTAACTATATTCGTGATCGAATTCTCGGCTCCAGCTGACTAGAACATCACTTCCAAGGAGAAGGAAAAGGGGGAGAGGTATGAAGACCTTAAAAGGGAACTGCAGCGACTGTACCCAAAATATTCAGTTAAAATAATTGTCCTTGTGATCGGTGCTCTCGGAGGTGCAAAACTATCACTGGTTTGTAACCTCAAAGCCATCCCGCGTGCTAAAATCATGCCAACACACTTGCGAGATGGATGCGGAAATCTGTCATTCTGAAATCGCTCCATGTCCTCGAAACACACGAGGGTTTCGCCGGCCTGTCGTTGTGATTTCATTATGTCTCGTGTCCACCAATCTCAAGGTCGTAAGACGTGGCCATAAGTGTGATTTACCGCATTTCTACTGGAAGCCAGTGTCATTTTCATAGATGGCAGTTGCTCCTAGTTGACTCCTGCGGCGATTGTTCAAGCTTTTTTTTTAGAGAAAACGGAATACATTAATGAAGAACATGGGCCTCAAAATTAACGTAAATAAAACAAAAATTATGTTGTTTGAAGGAAAAGGTGAGAAACAATGTGCAACATAGTCCTAAATGATAAAAGAATAGGACAAATTGATAAGTACATATATCTTGGCAGCCAATTCCCTAGTGAAGGAAATATAGATGAGGAGTTAGATAGGCGTATAAACGAGGGTTAGAAGGTTATTGGTAGAACAGGGCACATTATTAGAAGTAAAAATATATCAAATAAAGCTAAAAGGGCAGTACATAGTTCTATATTTATATCGACAATACTGTACGGTAGCGCGACGTGGACCCATCAAGAAAAGGATAAGAGTGAATGAGATTCCTGCCCAAGATGTGCGGCAGAGCACTGATTGACAAAGTAAGTATTGAGATAATCCTCAAAGAATGTGGTGTGGAGGAGACACTAGTTGACATATGTGAAAGAAATTTGTTAAGATGGTTTGGGCATGTTTAGAGAATGAAAGATGAACGACTGACGAAACAAGTGTATCAAAGTAAAGTAAATGGCAGTGTGCCCAGAGACAGACCGCGGAAAGAATGGTTAGAATGTGTGAATGAGACCTTAATTTGAAGAGACATAAGAAGCCATAGAAACACGAGAGCTTGCATGAAAAAATGCATAGATCAATCTAAAAAATCAATGCCTCCTTCCTCATATTACTCACATTACTTGCATTACCTCACATTACCCCGAAAGGGAAATGGGTTAATCGTATAATAATAATACAGTCCAAACTCCAAGCATTGCCGTTTTCCGGGGTGTAGGGAGGTGTAATTCCAAGAAGCCATAAACCCCGACTCTAAGCGCGTTCACGCTCGAATGCGTGAAGGAGAAGAATGAAACTGACAAACTCCGAGCATTGTCGCGCGTCGGTTAGGTTAAAAATCTATTTCAAAAATCGTTTCATGTACGTAGTGTACATACATGTGTACAAAAGTGATTCATATTTATTTCTTATATGTATAACAAAATACAAAATTAGTTTGACTGAAAAACTTCAAGATTTTGGCCGAAAAAAACCTTCAGATTCGGCCGTTTCGCTCCCGGAAATCCTCGGGGCGTTAGCTATGAAATTCATCGTTTGCGGCATAGGTGACTTTCAACAATGGTGTTGGTATCTTCTTGAAATAAATTTAGATTTAACTTGAACAAATGTTTTAATGATTGTAGTTTTGTTTTTAGGGTTTCGTAGCCCCCCCCCCCCCCGGCAAAAGAGCATAAACGCCAATATTTTTTTTAAATAATTTTTTTTCCAAAAAATTTGTTTCAAAAAATTTTTTTGTTTTCAAATTTTTTTTTTCAAAATTTTTTTCTCAAAATTTTTTTTTCAAAACTTTTTTTTCACAAAATATTGTTTCAAAAATTTTTTCTCACATTTTTTTTTCCAACATTTTTTTGCGCAAAATTTTTTTTTCAGAACATTTTTTTTTCAAACATTTGAAAAAAAAATTTTTTTTTCAAACATTTTTTTTTTAACTTTTTTTTAAAAAGAATGTCTTTACTCCACTCTATGCGATATGAAATTAGTATTTTTCGTTACCTCCTCCTAGCAACTTTTTCGGACGGGCGTTGCAAAAAATAGCGTGTGATACACGTGCGCATAGGTGATTGGTAACTCGTGTGATTGCATCATTCGCCTGCGGCTTATGCTGCAAAATTCACACTCGCACACAATCACCTATTTTGCGCACTTGTATCACAAATAACTATTGTGATTATTGGGAGTTTGTCCATCGCACTATTGTCCCTGAAAGGGAAATGGCTTAATGGTATACTACTACTACTACTACTATTGTTACGCACGGTCACTTTTTTCGTGGTTTTTCACTAGAACCATTTCAACTCCTGGCGTGTAGCGTTAGTGGTTTTTAGTGTAGTGGCTCGCTTGGTTAGTTGGACGGCATCTAGCTTTTCCTTTGAGTTCAGTTTCGACTTTCGTTCGAGATACTTATGGCCATTTTACGCGACCGAGTTCAACGCGCTACATTCTACAAATCAATACTATTACTGATAAGGGTTTTCAATCTTCGTCGCATATATATGAAGTATATATGTATAAGTATATATGAAGTATATGCTATACTTCATATATACCTAAGTATGGCCAACGGCCATACCACGCTGAAAAACCCAGTTCTCGTCAGATCACTGAAGTTAAGCAGCGTTGGACGCGGTTAGTACTTGGATGGGTGACCATTCAAGAATACTGACATGAGTGCTGTTGGCACATAGTGGGTGTGGTGAGCCCACACTTGTAGTTAGTTATAACTACAAGAAAAACCTAGAAACACTACCCGAATCGGGTAGTGTCACGCCTACCCTGAAAGGGAAATGGTTTAATGGTATATGTGTCGCGGTCTGGTGTTGACTATCACTGGGAGAGGTGATTATTGGTAAATTTTGAAGTCAAAATTCATGCTCTACTACCAAGTGTTCTCAGTTCAAATAAGTAATCATATCACAGTGTCAAGGGTTTCTCCTTTTCGGAATATTGTGAAGTGGAGTGATTTTCCCGACTTGATCGTCTTCTAGTGTTGTGGAAAGTGATGAGTCGAAAGACATATAGGCTCGAGTAAGGTATGGTGCCTTTGCGGGGCACGGAGACAATTACAGCATATTTTGAAATACTTGAAGCATGAAAATGTTAGTTTTTAATAGGTGATGTATTTCCTCGAACTTCTGGTATCATGATTTGTTTCTATAAACGTTTCAAATGTATTAAAATTAATTAAATCTTGCACTATCACATACGGGGCACGACTCCGCGCGGCGACGCGCCCTATGTATTTCAATAGGTCAGTAGGTGGTTATAACTGCTTTTGCCACATAAACCCAGTAAGAAGGAATGCATCAAAGTAGATTAAAATTATTTCAATTGACGAGATTCACAGCGGTTTTAATCTAAATGAATGTCTTTTTCTTCCGTGAACGTTTTAATTCATTTGAACATAAAATATTTGTGACTGAAGGCAAGTTAATCCTGTTGAATTCCGTAAGATGAGGACAAATGTTGAAGCCTATTTAATTCCTTCCGTTAAGTATAATTGTCAACATTTTAGTCGAGAACATTTCTTTTTGACTCGAAGTGCACCCAAGGAAGTTCTGAACAATTCCTCCTACGGCCAAATTCACAACACTTTGAAATCAAATGAATGTCGTTTTCTGCCATATTTGAAATAATTTTAATCAATTTCAATACGCACCTTCTTACCGGGTACTTTACTTTGATAAATAAGAAAATATGTAATTAGTGTTGAAAATCTCTGCAGTAATTTTTCTTCGTTACATTACACTCTAGAATTATTATATTGTATAGTTTGTATTCTACAATATTCATATTGTTTAAATAAATGGCAGTAATATGACGGCCGTCGTATCCCAGTACAGAAAAAACTAGGGGTTCACTGAAGTTGCGGCTTAAATAAAAGTGGGTGTCTTTTAGAACTTGAACTCCAATAGAAACCTGTAGACACCCAAAAGGGTACCTTTAAGAGATCTTGAAAAGAACAACATGAAGAAGCATTCACAAACATAACAAGTTAGGGATCGATTTACAGTTATCGATCGATGACTTAAGACGAAAAGTTTCTTGCATATTAATACGACTTTTTGTTTACAAGTTTGCTACATAACCTGAATATGATAATTATCAAGTCATTATATCTATTCTGATTGCGATAATATTTTATCAGAGTTCAATTACATGCGTGCTTTAAGGTTAAAGTTGTGTTATTAATTACACCGAGAAACTTTTGATATCAATATTTGGTTCATCCTATATCTATAATTAAAATAAAATGTAAAACTTTAGGGATAATCAAGGTACTGTTATAAAGATTCCTACTATAATAAGAGATGATGATCTTAAGTTAGAATGCATATTGAAATGAGAGCCACTAGTAATATCTGCAACCGGGATTTGTGAGAATTCTAAAAGACTATACGAAAAACACCCGAAGGTTTCCAAGCTGATCCGTCTATAGCCGAGTACGTTTGTAGTACGTACGTTTGTAGTACAAAAATGTTTGTAACTAGTGCAGTATGAATTGAAGCTTGAACGAATTTTAATTCGGAAATTTTTTAAAAAACTCTCAATAATTTACACATTTAAAATAGAAGCTTTTAACACTTTTCAATTAGAAATTTTCAATTAACTGCAATTGAACTGCAAAACTTAAACTTTTACACTTTTATAAATTGAACAGTTCAAATATTTCTGGTTAAAAAATATCACTTCAAAATGTTCAGACCACGTGTTTACTCTTAACTCATTAATTCAAAATCGCCTAGATTAAATAGGGGAAAAGTTTATGTACTGTTTGTTGATTTTAAAGGAGCTTTTTCGTCTTTGAATCATAAAATCTTATGGAATAAAATTCTGTCAAAAGGATGTGGATCGAAATTCGCCAGAATAATAATGGATTTTTACTCCAAGGCTAATGTAGCAGTTAAAGGTAGTAAGGGTGTATCCCGAGCGGTAGACATTACGAAGGGAGTTATGCAGGGAGAAGTCCTAAGTCCAACGATGTTTACTTTGTTAATAGCTGATTTAGAGGAATTTTTACTTGCTCAAGGTATCAGAGGTGTATCGTTAGATCACTTGATTGAAATTTTGCTTCTTGCTTACGCGGACGACTTGGCCCTCATTGCCGACTCCCTTGTGGGAATGAGAAAAATTCTTGAAGGATTATATGAATATTTTAAGATAAATGATTTGGAGGTCAATATAAACAAAATAAAAATTGTAATCTTCAGGAAGGGAGGCCATGGCCATAATAAAAAACATTCACCTTTTATGTACGGTGACTGCGAAGTGGAAATTGTTAAGAGTTATATTTATCTAGGCACTCCTTTCAGTCAATCTGCGATTTTTGTCAATGCAATGAAGACAGCTGTAAGTAAATATAATATAGCTTTGAACTCTACAATTTCTCTAATTCATAGATTGAAACTTGACTCCTGGAATCCTATTTTTAGACTTTTCCAAAGCCTTGTAAATATTATTTTAATGTACGGTGCGCACATATGGAGTCTGCGATATTTCGAGACAATTGAAAAAATTCAGACAACATTTTTTAAGAGAATCCTTCATGCACCAAAAAGTACTGGAGGATATGCAATTAGAATAGAGGTTGGTGCCTCTCAGCTGGCGGTTCGAGTTTTCAGTTTAATTCTTAATTAGATCGAAAAAATCTTGAATATGCCTGATGATCGATTCCCCAGAAAATGTTATTTAAGGTTAAGGGAACTAGACCAATTGAAAATAACCAAGATTAATAAACAAGAATATAATTGGGTCCACCAGGTTAAGAATATTTTTGTGGAAATAGGGGCGGGGGACGAATGGGACTCTTTTTCTCTCTCCTCCTTACAAGACCATACAATGACTTGGATAAGAAAGTATGATGAAAAGCCTCATCAGATAGATCTTCAGAGAGCCCAGTCGTCCTCGGATCTTATACTTTATCCACACCTAACTTTGCAGGATGGGCCCCAAAAGTATTTGACTATAAGAATTCCGCTCAAATTTATCAGAGAAATTTCCCAATTGCGTCTAATTAACAGATTTCAGCCTAGAATTATGATAAAAAATACCGCCCACAGGATAGCTTTAAGGATTTTTGTAATTACTGCTTTTAGGATATTTGTAACGCCGAATACGTATATCACTTATTAATAGAATGTAATGCTTTTGCTTCCGAACGACAATTATATATAAGTAAATGTTCATCTGTGCAAGAAATGAGAAATGCATGGTATAACATTTATGTGTAAATAACAACAGTTGAAATGTATGTAATGATAATTGTAATTATTATAAGTTATAACTTCTTTGTATGAATCAGTGATTCTTATACAAATAAAGACTATATATATTTAGAAAAACTTGAAAAAAAATGTTCTCCCTTCCAGTTCTATAAGAATCTTAAAACTAAAAAAGTGTCCCTCTTCCAATTCAGAAGAAATTTAAAATCAAAATTTCCTTTCCTCCTACTCAATAAGAATATATTTTTCCTAATCATTCATTTTCAATTTAGAAAAAAAATTGAAAATAAAAAATTCTTTCCGTAAACACAAAAAAAAAATCTTGAAAAGAAAAAAATGACTTCTTCAAATTAAAATAAACTACATCCCTTCAAACTCACAAGGGAAAGGCCTGAGGGTCGAAATTCAAATCGAGGTCGCGTGAGCCTAATTCGAAAGATTATCGAATTTTATTCGACACGTGTCACGGATTTTTTGTAAGTGGAGCCCGGTTTTGAAAATAAGAATTTTTGAAAATTGCGGCTGACGTCACTGATTCACTAGTGTCAGTCACGCAGCACGACTCTCATCGAGCGGCGCGGCGGTGGCCTGGTGGTAGCGTTTCTGCTTGCGACTCCGCTGCTGTGGGGTTCGAATCTTTTCGCTAAAAAATTTTTTTTATGTAAATTGAAAAATTCCGAACTAAATTATTCAGAATTTTATCACTATAACCTGTAATTTAAACACAAATTAAATCGAACAAAAATAGTTCCGAATTTCAATGTTTCATGAAGAAGGTTGAAAAAGTTAATCGAAGACACACGTCAATAACTGATATAATGTATTATCATATAATATATGAAATACATCATCTTTTTTCACCAGCAGATTTATCGTCACTTTCCATGATTTTGTCACTTTGAAAACAGCTACGTTTCACCAGGAACAACCGCGGAATTTTGAATTATGTAAAAACAATGTAAGAAAATGTAAAAAAATGCCAACGGCGGTACCACGCTGAAAACACCATTTCTCGTAAGATCACTGAAGTTAAGCATTGTTTGGCGCGGTTAGTACTTGGATGGGTAACCGTTCAGGAATACCTGCGTGCTGTTGGCCCGTCGTGGGTGTGGTGGGCCCACATTGGTAGTAAATATCCACCTAGAAACACTACCCGAATCGGGTAGTGAGGCAATGAACTTTCGAGTTCGAACTGCTAATCTATGTATGTATGTATGTAAAAAAAAATGTCTAGTCAAAATATTCGAATCCCACAGCAGCGGAGTCGCAAGCAGAAACGCTACCACCAGGCCACTGCCGCGCTGCTCGGTGAGAGGACACTAGTGATGCAATGACAGCAGCCGCAATTTTCAAAAATTCATATTTTCAAAACCGGTCCCCACTTACAAAAAAGCCGTGACACGTGTCGAATGAAAATTGATAACCTTTCGAAATATGCTCACTTGACCTCAATTTGAATTTTGACCCTCAAGCCTTCCCCTTGTCAGCAATTACCTTAAAAAAATAAAATGTACTGCCAATTTATTTATATAATTGGAATCTACATGGCCCTGGTCGTTTGCACGTGACGTGTGTTGTATCTTGTATCGCTCCGTTATAATCGTTAAATTACGGGTGTTTTAAAGGAGTGTATTGTACTATAAACGGTTAGTGGTATTCATCTTGCTGGTGACGTCACCATTATGGTGGCATGTGCTGTCTGTAATGGATCTATAATGAGAGGGGCGACGGATTCTCTAGCTTATGGAAGGTGTAGCGCATTGTCACATATAACTTGTCTGAATTTGTAGACTAAGGATATTGAAAGTAAGTATCAACAAAAATCTGAAGGTTTGGAACTGCACTAATTGCTCGAAATCCTTGGGTGAGGAAAGTTCCCGTCATCGTGGGTCTCTCTCCTATGTTTGGTCTGAGGGAGACGTAAGTAAGCCAGGGATGTCTTCTGTCACGCTGGGGCTCGTAGTCGAAGCATTAATCTCCAACGCTATTTCACAAAAAATCACTTCCTTGTTGGAAGATTTTGAGGCTAAACCAATGGCTTTTAACAATTCATTCGAGGTAGCCATCAAAAGAATAAAAGCCGTTGTTGTTAAAAATACTTCCCGCATCGTGGTATTAGAGGAGACCACGTCCTCGAATGTGACGGATATTGTCAAGCTCCAAACGGATTCCGAATCTATTTTAGACGAGAAAAAGGTTTTGAAGACACAAGTTTCCAGTTTAATGAGAAGATATTATTACTTAGAACAAAATGCAGTCTCTTCAACACTTGAGGTTCATTGATTACCTGCCAAACAGTCGGAGGATTTGCCCGCTCCTTTCTGCCAGATTTCTGCAGCTTTGGAGGTGCCTCTCACAAAAGATGATATTTCATCTATTTACCGCTTAAGAGTCTTAACGAGCAATGTCACCTCTCAGAACATCCCACCAACATTGGTTATTAAACTACAACAGCAATCTTCTTGCGTTAAATTTTTTTTAAACTGCAGAAAAAAGCGTGGAGTCACAACCAAACTGATTGGATGGAGTGAGAAGTTCCTCTGTATATGAGAGAATCGCTGTCTAAAAACAACCGGCTCATACATAGTGCTACTCTACAACTTAGAAGAAGCAAGAAATTAAAGTACCTTTGGATGACAAGGGGTAAGATTATTGCCGTAAAGAGGATGGTTCGACCAGAATTTTTTTGGCCAACATCAACGACCTTGATGCCCTTTGTTAAGAAGACGTTTTCAGCTTTGCACAGCATCACGTGGCCCTCGCAGCTGATCAGCTACTTGTTTTGTATACATTTTTGGCAATTTTTCTATTTTTTCTACTTTTACGAGTATAGGTTTGCACGTTGAGGTTTGTTTTTTGAGAAACTGTAGGCTTTATTATGCATGGTTCATTGTTATTTTTATATGGATTGGTTACTAATTTAGTTAACAACGAGTCGCAATTTTTTAAAGATTTTTTCTTCGCCTTTGTACATTTAATTTTAGGCAATTTATAAGTGCAATTGGTAAATACTGTGAAACTATATCTTTAATGAAATTTGTTATCTCTCTCTATACATTATTTTTTTAGAGTAGAAGCAATTTTAAGTCATCCCCTATTGATTTTAATTGTTAGTATGAAGGTTGGATTGAGTTGGGTATTTATAAATAATCTGTACATCGGGTGACGGACAACTGTGCACGTCCATCTGTGCACCTTCAAGTCCACAGGAGCCCATCTGTGCACGTCGAAATTTCGACGTGTACAGTTGTCCAAGTACCATCTGTACACATCTTGCCCAACTGTGCACATGCACAGATGTCACTTGCCCAACTGTGCACGTGCACAGATGTCCCTTGCCCAACTGTGCACGTGCACAGATGTCACATGCCCAACTGTGCACGTTTATGTTCTTACGTAAGGGTTTATACGAGGGTGATCGTTTATATCTACGTATAATGAATTTTTAACAGTTGAAATTATTTAATCCTGGTGGAATGCAGCGTACTAACTTCTTTAAAGTTTGTTTTAAAATATTTTAACGGCTATTTTTATGAAAACATTCCTTCCAAATTATTGTAAATATAAGAAAATCTTTTTTGAAATTTATTTTGCTTCCTCATAGAGAAAGCTTGTAAACGAATTCAACGAATTCAGGGAATTCCGAGAATTCAAGGAATTCGAAGAATTCAAGGAATTCGAAGAATTCAAGGAATTCAGAGAATTTCATTAATTCAGGCAATCAGCAAATTAAAGGCATTCAGCGAAAGGCTAAATCAGGAATTTAGGGGATTCAGAGAATTCAACAAATTCAACGAATTCAGGGAATTCAGAGTATTCAAGAAATTTAGAGAATTCAAGGAATTCAAATAATTCAAGGAATTCAGAGAGTTTAAGGAATTTAAATTATTATTATCATTATCATTATACAATTAAGCCATTTGCCTTTCGGGGTAGGCGTGACTTGCTCGGTTGGAAAATAGTAGTGTGTAGATGGGTATATAGGTATAAGTTAGATAGGTATATAGGTGTAAGGTATAGATATTTTAGATTGATCTAGAATTCTCGTGTTATTTATTTGAATGACACGTTCGTTCCGAAACACTGCTCCGACCCAGGTTGCTGATCAATCTCTCTAGCGATCACCTCAAGTGAAGAGCCGCACAAAATTGTTATGTGTGGTTCCCCACTTGGGCCCATTAGTATCCAAGGTCTTTGCTTCTGGCGTCATTCACTCTATTCTCACTCTGTTTATAAACTATTTGTCGCCACAATTTTTTGTCCTGGCATACTACTCTAGCTTCCTTTACGTCCATGCATTTTTTCATGCAAGCTCTTGTGTTTCTATGGCTTCTTATGTCTTTTCGGATTAATGTCTCATTCACAGATTCTAACCATTCTTTCAGCGGTCTACCTCTGGGCATTCTGCCATTTACCTTACCTTTATACACTTGTTTGGTCAGTCGTTCATCTTTCATTCTTTCAAGATGTCCGAACCATCTTAACTGATTTCTTTCCCATATGTCAACTAGTGTCTCTCCTGTACCACATTCTTCGAGGATTATCTCGTTTTGGACTTTTTCCATCAGTGTTTTCCCGCATATTGTGCGCAGAGGTTTCATGACAATCGCGTTAATTTTACTCCTGTCCTTTTCTTGACAGGTCCATGTCTCGCTACCGAATAGTACAGTCGGTACGAATATAGATTTATGTATGGCCATTTTAGCTTTTTTTGATGTGTTTTTATTTCTGAGAATGGACCCTGCTCTACCGATAACCTTCTTACCCTTATTAATGCGCCTATATAACTCCTCATCTATTTTCCCATCGCTAGTGAATAGGCTACCCAGATATACGGACTTGTCAACTTGTTCTAATCTCTCATTATTTAGGACAATCTTGCACATTGTTTTCTCACTTTTTCCTTCAAACACCATGATTTTTGTTTTATTTACGTTAATTTTGAGGCCCATGTTCTTCATGCTTGTATTAAGATTATTTAACATTCTTTGCAAGTCCTCGATTGATTCTGCCGTAACAATCTTGTCATCTGCAAAAGCTAACCCACGATACATTGTGTATCGAGGGCGTGAAGAAGGCTATTTTGACGAGTCAAAATAGCCGTACGCCCTTGACACACACTACACTGTATGTGTATGTGTATGTGTAGCGGGCGTAAAGTTTTATATAGCGAGCGTAAAGTTTCATGTAGCGGGCGCAAAGTTTCATGTAGCGAGCGTAAAGTTTCATGTCGGCCCCTCGGCGGAGTGCGCATGTGCGAACGTCACTGGGCTGGAAGCGGCCACATTACGCCTGCTTCACATGCATGCAATGGCGCGTTTTCAAGGGGGTCGAACAAAAAGAGGTTTTCATGTATCTATAAAAAATTGGAAGGAATAATTTCATAAAAATATTAAAAATATTTTTAAAATTACTTTAAAAAAGTTAGTACGCTCCATTCCACCACGTTTGAATAATTTTAACTGTTAAAAATGTATTATACGTAGATATAAAGGACCTCCCTTGTATAAACCCTTATGTACGGACATAAACGTGCACAGTTAGGCAAGTTCCATCTGTGCACGTGTACAGTTGGGCAAGTTCCATCTGTGCACGTGCAAAGTTGGGCAAATGACATATGTGTACGTGCACGGTTGGACAAGTGACATATGTGCACGTGCACAGTAGATCAAGTGATATCTGTGCACGTGAACAGTTGGGCAAGTGGCATCTGTGCACGTGAACAGTTGAACAAGTAATATCTGTGCACGTGCACAGTTAGGAAAGTGACATCTGTGCATGCCCAAGTCCACAGGAGCCCATCTGTACAAGTCGAAATTTCAACGCGCACAGTTGTCACTTGGACAACTGTGCACGTGCACAGATGGTACTTGGACAACTGTGCACGTCAACATTTCAACGTGCACAGATGGCACGTGCTCAGTTGGCACGTGCACAGTTGTCCGTCTGACCAACGACGTGCACAGTTGTCCGTCTGACCAACGACGTGCACAGTTGTCCGTCTGGCCATCGACGTGCACAGTTGGGCACGTGCTAAGTTGCTACGTGCAAAGTTGAACCCATCCCATGTACATCCTATGCTGGGGTATTTTTGAATCTATTGACACTTATTCTTTTTATGCAACGAAGTTTATTCTCAGTTTATTGTGGATTCTTTAAATATTTGCCATGTGACTGCCCAGTCTCTCTTGGCTCACATTCATGAGTTCCGACATTTTTTCAGCTCTTGTGCGTACCACATTATAGCAGTCTCAGATACATAGCTAATCTCGAATCACCCATCAAGTGTAGTCGCACTTGACAATCACGTGCTCTTTCGTAGAGACAGAGAAGAGCGGAGAGGGTGTGGTGTTGGTCTGTATGTGCACGACAACTTTAGGGGGGTCTTATTGGAAGTCAGCTCGGCCGTTAATCATCCTTTTGTTGAATTTCTTTTTGTTGAGGTCACGGAAGCGAGGGCCTCTGTTTCGATAATGATTTTAATACTAATTTGAATGCTATTTGCAATCATACTGAATATTTAACAACTATGATACTTGCTGTTGGGTTATATATTGTCCCACATAATTCCACCCACATCACTAATCATTCCAGTTCCCGAATAGACTTAATGATAGTGTTAATGATAATGATCACGATAAGCTAAATTCTTATAGCCAGCATCCTATTCCATTTCTATCTAATCACGATCTTATCAATATTGAATACAAATATATGTGTACCTAATCCACAAACTGTAATCAAGCCCAAATAAGAAATCTTGCATATGTAGATGAGTGTCAGTTTCAGGAGCACTTAATGACCTATGATTGGGAAAAAATACTAAGAATTGAATACATTAATAGTAAATTAAATCTTGTATGCTCTTACTTAATTTCTTTGCCCGGAGGGGGATACTCAGAGTCGGACGGGGATACCTTGGCCCATCTGATCAGGGCACATTTTCTAGGCTTTTCAAGGGCTGGAGAAGGGGGGAGGGCGACTCAGAGGCAGG
>CAKNYM010003989.1:0-18215 GCA_932195095.1 Andricus curvator | reverse complement strand
GATCGCAAGTACTTATTGTGTCATTTAAAGTGTCCCAGAAAGCGTCTTTGACTTCTCGCGGCTCACTGTCAACTGGGGCGTAGCACGCTATGATAAATAACCTTCTGATTCCTACCTTCATTCTAGCCCACAATAATCTAAGGACAAACACCAAAAAATGCTCCTATTGCAATTCCTAAAAACAAAAAAATTTGTTTCTTTGCACAAAAATAAAAAAGAGGGAAGAAAAATGAGAAAGCAACCAACCAAATCCCCTCGATACCTGACAACTGAATATGGGTCAAAAGACAAATCCGTTATAAACAAACTAGAAATGAGAGAAAGTCAAGACCCATGGAAACTTATTGCTAAATGTAATTGATCATACTAGAATAACTTTTGTTTAATTTATCCAAATCAGTTTTTAAACTAATAGACAACTTATTTTGTTTTTTAGTATAAAGCATTTCCATGAATTTTCTCTTTTTCTCATCACTTTCACTGTGTCAAATTTCAGCATTATCCCAGCCAAACTCATGGTCAGCATCAACAAACCCTCTCGTATGTCTAGCAAGAACACTCTTATAACAACGTCCTAAACGAACATCACTTTTGTGTTCCTCCACCCTAGTCTTGCAAGTGATCTTGTAAACAACACCACCTTTTTCAAATTCATCTAAAGGATCTTTACCAAAAGTTATTATTGAATCCATTTTAACTGGTATACGGAAAATAGTATGAATATTAAATTTTTTTAACATAAATTCAATAGTTTTCGAAATTTGACCAGAAAAAGGAAGAGCAAAGGTATTGAAAGAACTATATTCTCTCAATTCTTTCTGATTATCTGTAAATAGAATGTTACTTTGTTTTTGATTTGTTGAATTCTAATTGTGACATGTTGCTCAATCAACTTTTGTGGGTAATGATTAAGAAAAAGGATATACCTAACAATATTCAAATTGTCTTTGTGAAATGAAATGTGGGACAAACCTAGAGCTCTGTCAACTCAGTTTTCGATTACTGCAATTCTGTTTTGAAAAGGATAAAAGCATCAAAAACAGCCTGTAACTTTGCTAGATGAACACATAATAAGGTGTCATCAACATACCGAAAGTAAAAGGGCAAAACAAAATCCAGCTTCTTGAAAGCAAAGACCTCCAAATCTTCCATAACTATTTCTGCTAAAATCGGAGGAATGAATGAACCTATGGGAGCACCGAATTTTTGCCTATAAAAAGATCCACTGAATTTAAAATAAGTTGAGTTCATAATGAAAACTATCCCTTCAATAAAATCTTTTTGACTTAATCGAGTACGTGTTTTTATATTATCCCATCTATTCAAAATTGCCTGTTTAACCAATTCAAGGGGTATACTTGGAAACATTGCAACGACATCCAAAGAAATCATTACATGGTCATCAGGAACAGTTTTTTGAATAATAATTTTTTGGAATTTCCAGCTATTTTTAATATTGTATTTGGAACTTGTAATTGAGTCTTTAAGTATCAAATTAAAGTTTTGTTCTAAAAATCATCTTGCAAGAACTGTGTCTTCGGTATTTATATCAGTCCATCTTATATCCTTTCCCAAAAGTCCTTTCTTTCTCCAATTGTCTAGAATCTTGAAAGTGTCTCTTCTTAATTGTTTCAACGGATTTTCATTCAATAATAGAAATTATCACGATTGGAAAGTAAATCCTCCATATCCCTTATATAATCCGATTTCTTCATACAAACTGTAATATTGCCTTTATCAGCATTCATGCAAATTATAGCAGGGTTGTTTTTAAGGAAACGTTTCGTTATCTTGGAACCTTCAGAAATTGTACGATCAATACTACTCATGTGCAAACAATTTTTATCAACAAAGCTTTTTGACAAGTGTAAAACTTTGTTTTTGAAATCCTGTTGATCTAATATTGGAATTTTGTGTATACTTGATTCAACATCTTTGACTATTTCCATCTTTTTTTTTGATTTTCTTTTAATCACATGGTTACTAAAACCTTTACCTAATCTGAGAATTTCTGTAACTGAATCAGGAATTTGAATATTTGCCAAAACAAACCAAGGATCCTTATCTTCTTTTTCAAAAATTTGTGTAAATTTGAATTTTACTCTTGAATATTAGTTTGTTGATCAATCAAAATAGAAAGTTTGTTCTCATGTTTTCTATCATCCTTTAAAAATCTTCGATTAAGGAAAATCTCATGTTTTAAAAGATCAATGATTTTATCTTGTGGCAAACATACTTCTAATTCACTTTTGATTGTGGAAATTTTTACTTTTAAAAAATTAACATGATTTGAAACATCCTTGATCAGTAAATTCAGCATTGAGAGTTTGGAATTCCTTAAATTATGTTCAAATTGTCTATTGCAAAAATTACTGTGAAGAGCAAAATCTCGAAATTTGTTATCCAAGAAAAATATTTTTTTTAGGTTAAACATCATTTCTTCGACATTCAATGAAAAACCTTTTCTGAAGGATACTATAATAAGTTTTCATGGGTCTTGACTTTCTCTCATTTCTTGTTTGTTTATAACGGATTTGTCTTTTGACTCACATTCAGTTGTCAGGTATCGAGGCGATAGCGTCGTTATTTCGTTGCTATTCCTACCTGCTCTAATTTGTCTTGCCTTGATAAAAAAGAAATAAAAAAGAGAAGGAAGGGGATTTGGTTGGTTGCCTTCTCATTTTTCTTTCCTCTGTTTTATTTTTGTGCAACGAAAAAAATTTTTTTTTGTTTTTAGGAATTGCAATAGGAGCATTTTGTGGTGCTTGTCCGAATTTGATCGTTGAATTCTTGTCTTATTTTCAGGAATTCTATTCATTAACTTGATTATTAGACGTTAAATGGGGTTTTGAGTTTGATTTTTTTCTAATTTAAAATTCTTAAATTTCTATATTGTTTAAAAAAAAATCTAATCACAAAGAACGCTCCCTGAGAATGAGGTATAGTGCAAATAAGTAAAGAATTTTTTCATCAACTTGAAGACACCATAAAACTGAATTTCTGGGGCAGGTGGATAAAACCGGGCTGGCTAAGGGAAAATACTGAATTCGTTGTGAAGATATTGAAAACATAAATTAGGTGCTTGTTGTCGCCCCTGCCACGGGAATATAAAGGCGGAAACGTTCATTTACTCGGTTCATGCATACATGCATGTAATACAGGCCTATCCATCTCACCCCGGTCAAAGCAAGAACCACACGTTTTCTCGACAGTATGCCCCATGTAAATTATCGTCGATTTTAATGTGAACCCTCGAGCGAGACTATCTTCTCCAATCCAACCCTCGGCCAAAGGGCTGTAAACGAGGGTCGCGATCCTTCCTTCGAACTTACCCTTCCCGGCTCTAACGACCAGTTGAAATCCACTTTCTGCTTTCTCTTTTCTCAGATTCGTATCTTCATTGTTTCCAAATTTCTCCTCATTGATTTAATCCTGAATGAAAATTTATAAGTTGAATTTTCAACTACAGACGAGCTATATTTAAGGAAAACTAGAATAGTTAAATTTTCGTTTAAAAAAATTAATTTTCAACAAAAAGAACAAAGAATTTTCAACAAAAACTTTTTGGAGGGGGACTTGCCCTGTAGCTCGAAAAGCGTTTTTTGGACCACCCTATTGAACATACTATGTATATAAACTAACATTTCGCCTAATCTTGAAGTTTGCAGACTCTTTTTTTAAGTGTCAACAAAAATTAAAGCTTCATACAATCACGAACTCGTGTTTCCGGACAACAATAGTTTCAAATTTTTTCGAGTAATTTCGAGATGTTTCGAGAAATGATCGAAAATGGCGCCATGCGCTTTTTAATAATTGGACAAGTAGTAAAAGCGCGCTACGCGCGCGCATGTATGATTTTAGAAATCTCAAAAGAGATGTTTAATTTTATTTAATTAAAATTTATTTATTTTTCAATTATTTAACTGTTTAATTTATCCTTCCTTTTGGGAAATTTGAAATAGTTTATCCAGTAACTGTAATTTTTGAAAAGTTAAAATATTAAAATAAGTTAAAAGCCTTTCAATTTTAAAAGTTACGAAAGAAACTTCTCAAATTTTTTTCTTTATCAATTCAATGAGTAAAGAAGTATTTTTTTTAGATATCTACTTGAAATTAAAAAAAAAATCTCTGCGGCCTCTGAAAATTATTATCAAAATTTGTTGAGCTGAAATTTTCAAGATTTCAAAAATCTTCAAAAATTGATAAACATTAATCGCTACTATGTACAAATATTTAACTTTCAAGATTTAAGCTATTTCCATAATTATGAAAAACACAATTTTCATCATAAAGCGAATGTAACAAACTCATCAGCATTTTAAAAATGTGGAACTTTCATAATTTTTTGGGAATATAATATTCTCTTAAACGGTAAACATTGAAGTTTGTATTTCAAAGTGTTGAAAACCTTTGTTCTATTGATTATTATTATAAAATTATGAATATATTATTGAGATAACATAAATGATATTTCAAAAAAAAAAAAAAAGATTTTAATTTTAAATGAAAAAACAGTTGAATTCATGTCAAACAGACGAATTTTCAAACAAAATAGCTGAATACTCAACCAAACAAAAATAATTTTTACCAGTTGCATTTTTAAACGAAAAAGATGAAATTTTTTTTAAAAAGACGAATTTTGTAGAAAACAGATCAAGTTTTTAACACAAAAATATGAATTTTTAACGCAATAGGTGAAATTTATACCAAAAAGACGAATTTTCAGCAAAATAGTGACAAAAAAAAGATTAATTTTCAATCAGTTGCATTTTTAACCGAAAGACGGAAAAAAATACTGGAATTCTGAACCAAAACAGATTAATTTACAAACCAGAAAGACGAATTTTCAACCGAATAGTTCAATTTTATCCAAAAAAAGTTTTTCAGCCAATAAAGAAAAAAAATTTCATCCAAATTATATTATGAGGGGATAAATGTTTGTGAATACAAAATAAGAATTTTGATAAATATTTCTTTTTTAGTTTTTTTTTGTTCTTTTGTTTTTAAGGTTATAGAAACATAATTTTCTTAAGATTTGTGAGAAAAATTAGTAAGATTTTTGAAGATTTCAGAAATATTGAAAAAGTATATATTTTTCATTTTACAGAATTTTGCAAAATTGTAGGAAAAATTCGAGTGAGTTTAAAAGATATGTAGGACTTTTGGAAGTTTTAAAAATAAATATATCTTAAACTGGCTCGATATATTCCTAAAATGTATTAAAAACTTTTTAAAAAAATTTTTTAATTAATTTTTCAAAATAAAATTTTTTTTCCAGGAATCTCGAGAAAAGTTTTTTTATTGCCTTCAGGCCTTCCAAACTTCTTAAAAAGCTTCGCAAATTGTCTCGAAACTTGAAACTTGAAAAAGATGGCTTCAAATTTTCCAGGTTCTGTTTTGACAATTTTGGAAATTTTTTCAAATGTTTTTAAGTCTTTTTGAATATTGTTTTAAAATAAAGTTTTCAAAATAAAAAAATCAGTTTAAATTATTCCATGAATTTTAAGAAATATTTTTTATTATCGTGGAACTCTTCAAAATGCTTAAGAAGCTTCAAAATTTTTATTTACAAATATTCAAAAATGTACATTTTTCAAGTTTAAAAAAATCTTTTTGAGTTCTAAATTAATTTGTAATCAAATTTTGTATAAAACTTTGTAATTTTGCTAATTAAACATTTTTGATTTAGAATCGTTCATATTCTTTTTCGAAATTTCAGGAAATAATTAAAAATGTTTTGAAATATTTGTCAATTTTCTCTTAAAATTTATTTTTCAAAATAAAAAGTCAGTTTAAATTTTGCCAGAAATTTTAAGAAATGTTTATTTCAAAATATTCAAAAATGTGCGTTTTTTCTAACTTTCTTGAAATGTTTTCAAGTTTTAAATTAATATTGAATCTTTTTAAAACTTCTGTCTCTTAAACCTGATCGAATTTTTTATAAATCTTTGTAATCTTGCTAATTAAAAGATTTTACTTGAAAATTTTTTCCATTCTTTTTCGAAATTTTAGAAAATAATTTAAAATCTTTTGTAAATTTTTTCAAATTTCATATTATTTTTCTATAATTTCTAAAACATTTAAACCTTCTAAATATCTTTGAAAATTATTTCAATTTTTCCAAAAATTTTCTTAAAATTCTGAACAGTAGAAAAAAATGCCTTCAAATGTTCCAGATTCTGTTTTGACAATTTTGGATATCTTTTTAAAGAATTTAAAGTCTTTTTGAATATTCTCTTAAAATTAATTTTTCAAAATAAAAAATAAGTTTAAATTATCCCGTGAATTTTCAAAAATATTTTCTATTATCGTGAAACATTTCTAAACGCTTCAGAAGCTGCAACATTTTTGTTTACAAATATTCAAAAATGTATATTTTCTTAACTTTTTCAGAATCTTTTTAAGTTTTAAATTAATTTTGACTTTTTAAAACTTCTAAATGTCTTTTAAACTTGATCAAATTTTTGTATAAAACTTTATAATATTGCTTATTGAAAAAATTGGTTTTAAAATCGTCCATATTCTTTTTCGAAATTTTAGTAAATAATTTAAAATGTTGTGAAATCTATGTCAATTTTCTCTTCCAATTGATTTTTCTAAATAAACAATCAGTTTAAATTTTCCGAGGAATTTGAAGAAATTTCTTTATTATCGTGAAACCTTTCAAAATCTTTTGGAAGCATCAACATTTTTTATTCCCAAATATTCAAAAATGTACGTTTTTTTCTAACTTCTTTGAAATGTTTTCAAGTTTAAATTAATTTTGAATCTTATTGAAACTTCTAAATGTCTCTTAAATTTGATCGAATTTTTTCATAACATTTTGTAATCTCGCTAATAAAAAATGTCTCTTTTAAATCGTCCATATTATTTTTCGAAATTTTAAGAAATAATTTTAAATGTTTTAAAATATTTATAAACTTTCTTTTCTTTTTTTAGAAATCTTCAAAAATCTACACATTAAATTTTTTATATCAAAGCCCTGGTCACCTTTGTTCCATTGATTATTATTATTATTATTGAATATATTATTTAGATAAACTTGCATTTCTCATAAGCCTGAAGTTTACAGACTTTTTATTTTAAACGAGAAAAAGGAACGACAGCTCCAACCAATCATAAATACGAGTTTTCGGACAACAACAGTTTCAAATTGTTTCCAGATATTTCGAGAAATAATCGAAAATGGCGCCATGCGCTTTTTAATAATTGGACAAATAGCAAAAGCGCGCGCATGCATGATTTTAGAAATCTCGAAAGAGATGTTTGATTTTATTTAATTAAAATTTATTTATTTTTCAATTGTTTAACTGTTTAATTTATTCTACCTTTTGGGAAATTTAAAATAGTGTATCCAGTAAATGGAATTTTTGAAAAGTTAAAATATTAAAATAAGTTGAAAGCCTTTTCATTTCAAAAGTTGCAAAAGAAACTTCTCACATTATTTTCAAATTTATCAATTTAATGAGTAGAGAAGAAATATTTTTTAGATATCTACTTGAAATTTTTAAAAATCTCTGTGGCCTCTGAAAATTATTATCAAAATTTGTTGAGCTGAAATTGTCTAGATTTCAAAAATTGAAAAAAATTAATCGCTAATGTGTTCAAATATTTAATTTTCAAGATTTAAGCTATTTCCATAATTATGACAAACGAATTTCTCATAATAAAGCGAATGTAACAGAAACGTCAGCATTTTCAAAAATTGGACCTTTCGGAATTTGTATTTCAAAGTGTTGAAGACCTTTGTTCTACTGATTATCATTACAAAATTATTAATATATTATTAAGATAACATAAATGATATTTCAACAAAAAAATTTTTTATTTTCAATAAAAAAAACAGTTGAATTCATGTCAAACAGATAATTTTTCAACAAAATAGCTGAATACTCAACCAAAAAAAAATTAATTGATAAGTTGCATTTTTAAACAAAAAATATGAATTTTTTTTTTTTAAAAAGATGAATTTTCTACAAAACAGTTCAATATTTTAACTAATTTTTTAAATAGTGACAAAAAAAGATAAATTTTCAATCAGTTGAATTTTTAACCGAAAAAGACGAATTTTAAAGAAAAATACTGGAATTCTGAACCAAAACAGATTGATTTTCAAACCAGAAAGACGAATTTTCAACCAAATAGTTCAATTTTTAATCAAAACAAAGTTTTTCAGGGAATAAAGAAAAAAATTTTCATCCAAATTATATTATGAGGCGATAAATGGTTGTGAATACAAAATAAAAATTTCGATAAATACTTCATTTTTAGTTTTTCTTTGTTCGTTTGTTTTTAAGGTTATAGAAATATAATTTTCTTAAGATTTTTGAGAAAAATTAGTGAGATTTTTGAAGATTTCAGAAATATCGAAAAAGTATATTTTTTTCATTTTACAGAATTTTACAAAATTTTAGGAAAAATTCAAGTGAGTTTAAAAGATATGTAGGATTTTTAGAAGTTTTAAAAATCAATATATCTTAAGCTGACTCGAAATATTCCTAAAATATTGAAAAATCTATGAAAATTAAAAAATTGCCCTTAAATCTTCCGATTTCTTTCGCGGCATTTGTAGAAATCTTTTGAAATCTATTAAAAACTTTAAACACAAATTTTTTAATTAATTTTTCAAAATAAAATTTTTTTCCTGGAATCTCAAGAAAAGTATTTTATCTTCTTCAAGCCTTTTAAACTTTTTAGAAAGCTTTGAAAATTTTGTCGAAATCTTCAAGAATTTTCATTTTTGAAAAAAATTTTGTAATTTTTTCGAATTTCAAATTATTTTTTAATCCTGTCTAAAATATTTAAACCTCCTAAATATTTTTTTGAATTTTATCAACAAATTTCTTAAAATCCTGAAAATTTAAAAAGATGGCTTCAAATTTTCCAGGTTCTGTTTTGACAATTTTGGAAATTTTTTTAAATTTTCTCTTATCTTTTTGAATGAATATTGTTTTAAAATAAATTGTTTAGAATAAAGAAAAACAGTTTAAATTAGTCCATGAATTTTAAGAAATATTTTTTGTTATCGTGAAACTCTTCAAAATGCTTAATAAGCTTCAAAATTTTTATTCACAAATATTCAAAAATATACATTTTTCAGGTTTAAAAAAATCTTTTTGAGTTCTAAATTAATTTTGAATCTTTTCAAAACTTCTAAATTTCTCTTAAACTTACTTAAATTTTGTATAAAACTTTGTAATCTTGCTAATTGAACATTTTTGATTTAGAGTCGTCCACATTCTTTTTCGAAATTTTAGGAAATAATTAAATTTTGCCAGCAATTTTAGGAAACTTTTTTATTATCGTGAAATCTTTCAAAATCTTTAAGAAGCTTCAAAAATTTTATTTGCAACTATTAAAACCTGTACTTTCTTATTCAACTTCTTTGAAATTTTTTTAAGTTTTAAATTCATTTTCAGTCTTCTACAAACTTCCTCTTAAGGTTGATCAAATTTTTTATGAATCTTTGAAATTTTTCTAAATGAAAAATTTGGCTTTAAAATCGTCCATATTATTTCCCGAAATTGTAAGAAATAATTTTAAAATTGTTGAAATCTCTCAATTTTCTCTTAATTTTTTTGAACATACGTTTAAATTTTCCCAGGAATCTTAAGCAATTTTTATATTATCGTAAAACCTTTCAATATCTTCAAGAAGCTTCCAAATTTTTATTTCCAAATTGTAAATGGAAGTTTTTTTCCTACTCCTGTGAAATATTTTGAGGTTTCAAATTGATTTCTAACCATTTAAAAACTTCTGAATGTCACTTAAACTTGATCAGATTTTTTATAAAACTTTTTATTCTTGCTAATTGCAAAATTTGGCTTCAAAATCGTCCATCTCATTCTTCGAAATTTTAACAGATACTTTTAAAAATTTCAAATCGTTGTCAATTTTCACCTAAAATTAATTTTTCTAAATGAAAAATCAGTTAAAATTTTTCTAAGAATTAAAATTTAAAAAACAATCTTTTTAACTGAAAATTTATACTTTTTGGTTGAAAATTCGTCTGTTTTAGTAAGAATTATTCCTTTAATTGGAAATTAATCATTTCGGTTGAAAATTCAAATATCATCCTTAGTTAAAGAATCATCATCCTTAGTTAAAATACGATCTTTATGGTTAAAAATTTAACAATTCCAATTGAAGATTCATCATTTTAGCTGAAATATCATCATTTTGTTTGAAAATGTAACTATTGCCTTCAAAATTACTTTTTTCGTAGGTTGCAAATTTTTTTTTTCAACCGGAAACGTAACTATAGCAATTGTATATTCCATCATTTTAGTTGAAAATTTTCTTTGGTTGAACATAATTTTTTAAACTGGAAATACAACTATTCGATTTTTGGTTGACAATTTATCTTTTTTAGTTGAAAATTCATGTATTTAGACGAAAATTCATCTATTTTGGTAGAACTTAATCTTCTTGGTTGAAAATTTATCTTTTTGGATGAAAATTCAACTATTCCGGTTGGAGATTTATAATCTTAGTTGAAAATTCATCATTTTGTTTCAAAATTAATTTTTTTTACTGACAGTTTAACTATTCCATTTTTTGGGGAAATTTGATTTTTATTAGTTCAAAATTCAACTATTTGGTTAAAAAATTTAACTTTTTAGTTAAAAATTTAACTGGTTGAGAAAATCTGCTTGAGAATTTATGTCTTTTATTGAAAAATTATATTTTTTGTAGAAAATTAATCTTCTTGTTTGAAATTCATCTTTTTGGTCGAAAATTGGAATATTCTAGTTAAATGTTCATAATTTTATTTGAAAATTCATTTTTTTTTGTTGAAAATAAAATTACTTGGTTACAATTTAAACCTTTGTAAAAAGTTCATCTTTTTCAGTTCAAAATTAAACTATTTGGTTGAAAATTAATCTTTTTCAGTTGAAAATTCAACTATCTGGCTGAGAATTCATATATTTTGTTGAAAAATCGTCTTTTTTGGTCTTTTTTTAATATAGGACCTACATTAATTTTACCTGAATATGCACTGAATTTCAAGTATAAGAATATAAAATGAAAATATCTTCAAATTATTATTCAAGTTAATGGACTTTAGAGACGGGGAATAAATTATTCATAATAAACGCGCGAAACTGTATGCATATTCCGAGTCTATTGTTTGAAAAAATGCGAAAAATAAATAGTTTTTAAATAACTTACACGGAGAAAAATGGAAGGTCATTTTGGCCATCTAGATGTGCAGACAGACTATATTGCAGGGTCAACTATAGGGCAGCCCTTGAAGATGGCTAAAGCGACTATCTCTAGAAGGTTAAAACAAGAGGTTCAAATCGATCTTCTCAGAGTGTCGACTTGGTCATCTAGGACGGTCGACTCAAGCGCCATAGAGAGTCGAACCGATCATGGGAGATGGCGGAACTGATAATTATAAAGGGTCGAATCGCTCATCATAGAAGGTCGATTTGGTCATATCAGATAGTCGACTTGATCTCCTCGGACAGTCGACCAGGCCATCTTAGGGGGTCGATTTTATTAGCCTACATTTTCTATATTTGTTGTTCTTTTCCTACTTATTCCCGTCTCTCTCTTATAAGAGACGGTAAATTATAAAATTAAGTGGAACCTATAAAACCTGAAAATTTATATGAAATACATGAATTCTGAAAGCATATTTTATTCTTTGTGAAGAGTGAGGTGTATGAGACAATTTAATATGAAAAAACAGTGCACATTGACAATATACTTTTTGGAGCACGAAAGGCTAAGGAAACGGCACGGTGTCACACTGAATTGTAAGATTTCAAACATTGAAGTGAATTCAGAGACCAATTATCCCACATCTCGTTAATTTCTGCATCATCAATGAATGCTGAAATTTTTTGCACGTTTTCAGTTTGAAACGAGATGGTGACAAAAAATTGATAGCTGAACGTCCAGTTACGCCTTTAACCTGAATCCCTTGGAAGCATCAAATTTGAC
This sequence comes from Andricus curvator, assembly GCA_932195095.1. NCBI lineage: Eukaryota > Metazoa > Arthropoda > Insecta > Hymenoptera > Cynipidae > Andricus > Andricus curvator. The sequence continues at coordinate 6,263 of CAKNYM010003989.1, read as the reverse complement.
GTTGAAAATTCAAAAGAATAAACTTGATTCACTTTCAATCATGTTCTCTCTCATGCACTTTACTCTCCACGCATATTCCAAATATTAAAAAGCAGTTTAAACTTGTTAAAAATATGTTTAAGTTAAATAAACAGCAAATGTGACGCTAAACAGCACAATGACATTCACTCACTCCGAAATTGCTCTGAACCACGGTGCTCCAAACTCTCGTATCCTTTCACACTGCATCCATCGCGTCGACAACCGGATTGGTTGAGGTTGGCGCGCTTATTTGAAATGATTAAATGTGAAAATCAATTCTAAACAGCAAATAATAAGAGTCAAGTTATTAAAAATAATTTTTTGCTCACAAGAAGGACTTGTAAAGTAAAATTTAAATTATTCACCAGATTTTTTCCTTAAAAATAAATGATAGATTTTAATTTTGAAAGAAAGAAATATATTTGTCATCTTAAATATGAATTTACAATAATTCCTAATATTCTCATGCACTTTACATTTATTATTTGTTGTGAATATTTTACTCACACATTTATTCATTTTAAATAAACATGCCAACGGTAGCCAATCAGGTTGGCCCTCCGCGATGGGTCATTTGCTCTTCCGTGGATGGTGGAAATGAGTGAAAACAAGATGATCGTATTGACCATCCCAAAGGGATGCTTCGATTGATTCTGATTGTGAGTCCTGAAAGGCTCATTAGACCATGTAGAAGAACGGGCTGGCACTCCAAATTTTGACCCTCTAACTTTGACCATCCATTTTTCTCCGTGTAACATTTCTCATAAACCTGAAGTTCGCAGATTCTTTTTTTGGGTGGCAAAAAAATGAAAGCTTCATCCAATCACGAACACGGGTTTTCCGACAACAATACTTTCAAATTGTTTTGAGGCAATTTCGAGAATTAATCGAAAATGGCGCCATTTACTTTTCAATATTTGGATAGTTGGACAAAGTTTCATTAAAATCTATGGACAACTTTCAGATCCTGATATTCCTGACGTGTACTATCCCGTACACAAAACGCTTGTAGAAACGCTATTCACGAGAGCAGGAAATTTGCATCTACATTGGTCTTCAGATCTGCGGGGAAGGCTCATTCACATAACCGAGTACGCGCATATACAAATGAAGGTTTACGAAATGCAAGCGCATGCAATGATAAAATTAAGGGGAGAATTGAAATTTACCGCTTGTACCTACTTCGCGCCAAGCCCGGTAATTTGTAAATATGCGAGTGGAGCTCGTAGCGCGTTGAACATAAAACAAGTAGAAAAAGTAAAAAAATAAAAAAAATGAAAAAAGCAAAAATAAAAGGAAAACAGGTCCCCGAAGTTGTGAGCCAACATGAGAGTCGGGCGACGATTGATGCTCACCGAGGTGCTCACCTTGCCGACCAAAGTGAATTTGTGGTTGAATTTCCGCGAGTCTGCAAAATCCGTATTGCAAAAAGAATAAATTAAAGTTCCTCTTCCTTGATTAATGCGGGGAGTCAGCTGCTGGTAGAAAATTAAGTAATAGACTCGGAGAGTGGAATTTCTTCATATTCTCTTGCTAAATGAATGTTGAAAATTTTATCTTATTATATCAATTTAAATCTCTTTCACGCTTCTACCTAAAATTAAGAGTGGCAATGGTTTTGGGGAATTAGAAAATAAACACGGGCGCAATTATTTTTTGTATCGCACAACTTTTAAATTGAAATATAAAATAATTAATGATGCAAAATTTTTATATTCCATAGCTTATGTCATTTGAATTAATAGAGAAGTAAGGACAATATTTTTGATAATTAATGAAAATTGATGTCGTAACATTGGAATTAGTATACCTATAATATTTTTGGACCACAAAATATAGATAGATAATCATTTGTTTGGAATCACCCATTTCCGGTATAAAACACCAACAAAACGTGAAATTGTACAAAAATTTCGAATTTAATGAATATGAATAATAATAATTGTACGTAATCTTCTTTGAAATATAATTTTTTTAAATTAAAAATGTCATTAATTTTCGACGAAAAATACTGAAATAATCAATCATTGTTAAAAGATTCTGAATATTATTCAAATGATAATGATTTTTGTTTGAAAATGCCAATTTTCAATGTATAATTCCAAACTATCTAAAATTGTTAAAAACGTATGAATCTTCCTTGAAATCTAATGAGCTTCTAATACAAATTTTAATTTCTGAAATAAAGTACTGAGACAATTCGAAATTGTTCAAAGCTGTAATTTCTATTATTTGAAAAAAAATTATTGGCTTTAAATCGGATGAATATTTGTTTAAAAATAGCAATTTGAGGTGAAACACATAAACATAACCTAAAGTTGTCGAAAAATTGTGTAAAACGCTAACCTAATCTAAAATTGTTAAAATTTTTGAATTTTTATATCGTTTATTTTTTTTTCGTTTGTTAAAAATACCAAATATCGACGAAAAGTGCTAACATAATCTAAAATTTTTAAACGATTCTAAATCTTTCTCAAACCACTTGAATTATGTTTTTTGTTTTAAAATAGCAATTTTCGATATAAAAGGCTTACTTAACCTAAAATTGTTAAAAAAATTATGTACCTTTAAGGTCTCAAGATTTTTGTTTGAAAATTTTAATTTCCGGTAAAAATAGCTAATTAAACCGAAATACGTAATTTGTTTGAAAGTTCCTAATCTGTGATATCTAATCATTTTTATCAAAAATATCAGTTACCGATGTAAAACACTAACATAACCTAAAATTTTTGAAAATTAGAAATCTTGATGATATCTTAAACTGTCTCAAAATGATTAAAATGATTAATTATTGCTAATTTTCGTAAATATGATAATTATTCGCCAGAAAATATAACTGATGGTGACATATACCCAGGAAAAATTTGACCCAATGAGACCAAAAATACTACCCCTGAGCAGCAAAAACTATCCTTCATACAGATAAAAACATGAAATTATTTTTAGTTTTCCTGTATCTTGTTCAGTCAATTATGTGCCGAAAAATCATAAAAATTGCGTGTAAAAATTTTTAAATTCTAAATATAATGTTTTAACCCCTTTAGAGGGTAGTTTTTGAAGCCAAAGAGTAGTATTTTTGGTCTATTTAGTCAAATTTTTTTTCTGAATGTATGGTATTATCAGTCCCATTTCCTGACAAAGAATTATTATTTTTACGAAAATTATGATTATTCAAACATTTTAATCATTTTGGGACTATATATGGCCCCAAAACGACGGTTTAGAATTATTTTAAAAAGGAAAGAAAAAGGTGCATTTGTTTTTCCACGGAATGCAAAAAGTTTAGGGGGTGTGTTTAAGAAAAAATATTTCGTTTTTTTTGAACACCCTATTGAACATGGCAGACACCAAAAAAAAATTCAAAAATTTTTATTTTCTTTATTTCAAGGTTAATTTAAGAAAGTAATTATCAAAGTGCTAAAAATAGCAATTATTAATAATTTTTCAAGCTGGAAAAGAGGCACGGTGTAACAGAACATGCCCCTTCTCTTTCTTAGCTCGAAAAATTACCATTTAAGAAAAAAATATTATAAAAAAATTTATAATTCATTTAAAAAACAAAATTTATTGAAAATATTATAATTTTAATGTTAATTATAGCGATTTTTGGTTTTTAATGATATTTTCTTTGGCGGATAGTGACAATTTTTTAAGTGAATCGGGCAAATAAAATTGAACGTAAATTTATTATAATTCCGCGGAAAATCCAAAACGTTAAAAAAGTCAGTTATTTAAAATTTTTTTTCGAATATTTTTACATTTTTTCACAAAGATACAAACGTTTTTGGTTTTGGACGACTGATATTTTACTTTTGGACTAAAAGGAAGGTTTTGCAAAAGGTTTTAAACCATTCACACTCAAATTCGGAAAAGTCGTCAAAGTGAACAATTAACTTTTTTATGGTAGTTCACGTGCCAAAATTCAGATCTCTGAAAAAGGTTTTTTATGATTTTAAGAATCAAAATAATATTATTGATAATGTAATTTGAAATAAAAAATTATTTTCAATGAAAAAGTGTTTAAACTAAAGAAAACATTCATTTTTACGTTTTATTGCGTTTCAAATGACCTAATTTGAAGATTTTTTTCTCTGTTTTCGACATTGGAAACAATAGAGTTATAGGGAAGGTTTTCCCCAAAGATATAAGCCAAGATTTATTAAAATTAGAGCATTTTTTTAAACTTTGTGAAAAGCGACAGTAGTAACAAATTCAATTACAAAAGCTACTGTTAACATAATTATTCGTAATTTTAAAACTTTTCCAATAGAAAAGAATATTTTTTAATTTATAAGACATGCCTGATAATATCATTTCAATTTTTAAAATCAATTCAAGAATTTAAAATTAGAATAAAATAAAATTAAAAATCCTATTAAACGTCCAATACTCAAGTTGATGTATAGAATTCCTGAAAATAGAAACAAGAATCCAACGACCAAATTTGGACAACCACCACAAAATGCTCCTATTGTAATTTGAAGAGAAAAAAAAAGAATTTCCTTTTTCCTTGGACAAAAAATAAACTAGCTGTGAATTCGATCTCGAGTGTTTCCACTTTGTTTGTATTTATAATTATATGGTGCTCATTTCACGAGCACTTTGCTTCCCGTTAGCAAATGTATTTGCCTCCTCATAGAGGAAGAATTAGTTATTTTTTTCAATAATAGACGAACCAAAGTCTCGATTTTGATCAATTTAAAAATAGAAATGTACAAAAAATGCAAAATTATACAATAATACAAAAAAATTTTTTATCACAAAGACAAATCGGACAAATCAAATTTTGTATTCGAAATGATACTTTTTCGAGCTGGGAAAGAGATGGGAAAAGTTCTGTAGCACCCTATCCCTTTCCCAACTTTATGCTTTCTTTACAAAAATTGTTAGAATTACCCTATTTTAAAACTTAGGATCAAAAAGTCTTTTCTATTCATGCGTCAACTTTGAATTATGTCAATGAAAAAAGTTTTTCTGTTTGAAGCAGATTACTCAAATATTTTAAATGAGCATAACTTCCTTAATCTTCAATAAAGTGTATTAATATTATAGATCAATCGATTTGCCTTGAATCAAGGAATCTTTTCCGTTTTTGCATCAATTTTGAATTATGTTAGTGAAAAAAGTTTTACTATAAAAAACTGATTTTCAAAATATATAAATCACAATAACTTCCATACTCTTCAATGCAATGTATTAATATTATAGGTCAATCGATTCGATTCGAACCAAGGAATCTTTTATATTCTTGCATCAACTTTAAATTATGTTGAAGAAAAAAGTTTTACTATAAAAAACCGTATTTTCAACACGGAAAAAATAAGTTTTGGAACATTTCCTAGATTAGTGCTGGACTTTTGGACGAGCCATGATTTTTATAAAGTCTCGTATACTTTCTATAAAGTGGTCGTAAATTTTCATGGAAAAATAAAGAAAAGTCATGGAAGTTTTCAAGCATAGTCAAGGAACAACAGTCTTGGAATTCCTATCAGACAGTTTACAAAGAAAATGCATAAAGTCATGAAATGGCTATAAAAGACTCTTTATATTTTCAAAGACTTGAAGTGAGTAAGTGTGTGATTCAGAAAGAAAGAACTCGAATACGAGTCAGGGAAACACTCCGTGACTATCTGCGAGAATTTGCAGAGGCGCGGTCAGTGGCGTTCAGTGACAAATTCACATTGGTATGAATGTAGTAGACAGTGGACGAAGATTCAGTGCTCCCAAACCTCGGAGATTGATTACCATTGGCTTGCTTATTTAAAATGATTAAATGTGCAAATGAATTGTTTACAACAAAAACTAATTGTAAAACGCATAAATATATTAGGAATGATTTAAAATGATTATTTTTGATAAAAAAGGTATGCCTTTCCTCCAATTTAAAATCGATCGTTTATTTTTACAACTGTTCGCATAAAGGATTTAAATCTCCAAAATTTAGATGAGGTGAAAAATTTTATTCACTTGCTACCTTATTCTGCCAGATATCAAATTCCTTTAACAAAGTTGCACGATTGTTTTTTAAACGAACATTTACAGGCTTCAAAATTTTTAGTGGTATTAAGTATTCTCACGTCTTTCTCAATCTTCGCGATATTACTTATAATACACTTATTTTTATTCAAAACAAATTAGAATATGGCATACTACATATGAAATTGTCTGAAAAAAATTTCCATTACATGGATTTTATATTTTTACATTCTCATCTAGAGAAGGTATTAGATTTGTGTAAAATT
>CAKNYM010003952.1:0-18928 GCA_932195095.1 Andricus curvator | reverse complement strand
TGAGGCGATCTGAAGAAAGACCCCTAAGCGGCCAAACGTAAATTTTAGAGAAGAAGCAGGAGAAGTGGCGACGGGCCGATAGAACGACATAGAACGACAATATTTACACGCTTGTACTGAATAAATTATTAATGATGGAATTTTTTTAACTATAACATCTTAAAGCGCAAGTTCGAATCTACGTAAAGCATTAAAAATCAGAGAATCGATTTTTGGCCGCTTAGGGGTCTTTCTTCAGATCGCGTCACATATATCCATTCTCAACCTTTCCTTCAAACACCATAATTTTTGTTTTATTTATGTTAATTTTGAGGCCCATGTTCTTCATACTTATATTCAGTTTGCTCAGCATTCTTTGCAAATCTTCGATTGACTCTGCCATAACAACCTTATCATCTGCAAACGCTAACCCACCGTAACCCATTTGCTGTGCTCTCCCAGACAGTATGTTGAGGACACCCCCTGCAATATGTGTGGGTGTCCAAATTATTAGACGGATCAAAAATGATCCGGTTTTTGAGGATAGAAATTCTCCTTTTTTTTTAGTTTTCATATATACAATTTATAATATCTTCAGTGCCTGTTATTTTGCGAAGTCCGACTCACTTTGTGTAATTTATTACTATTATTATTTAGTCTATCAATTATCAAAATTCATATTTATTTTATCGCAGGCTTCACATACGTTCCCCTTTTTTCGGTTTTTACTTAAATGCGAACTAAATTATTAGAAACCAGTAATAAAATGCAACTATTTTTGGTTAAAAGTTCACTCAGTTTTTTTTCGTTTGAAAATTCTACAATTTGATTGAATTTGTTAAATTTTTTTTTTTTTAATTCCACTATTTTGTGGAACATTCATCTTTTTAGTTTGAAAATTCTTCTCTTTTTGTAGAGATTTAATCTTCTTTGGTTAAAAATGTAACTGTCTGGTCAAAAACAATCTGTTCAGGTTGAAAATTGTTATGTAGGAAATTCTTATTTTAGGCTGGAAAATTTAACAATATGGTAGACAATTCAATAATTTGGTAGCAAGGTTCACAAGTTGGTAGAAAACTTAACTATTGGGTCGAAAGTTGAACTACTTTATTAAAAAACTCATTTTTGTAGTTGAAGATTCATCATTTTAGTTAAAAATTCATTTCTTTAGTTCAAAATTTAACAATCTTGTTGAAAATTCGTTTTTTTTTGGCTGAAAATTATTTTTCTACTGAAATTTTAACTATTACATTTTTTGTGAAAAATTTATCTTTGTTAGGTGAAAATTCAACTATTTGGTTGAAAATTCATATTTTTTGTTAGAAAAATAATCCTCTTGGTTGAAAATTTAACTATTTGGTTGAAAATTAGTTGATGTATTTTGTTGAAAATTCTTCTTTTTTGGTAGAAAAACCTTTTTTTTCGTATAATTTCAACTGTTTTTTAATTTAAGATTAAAATATTTTTTTATTAAAATATCTACTATTACATTTTTTTAAAATTAATCTTCATAGGTTGAATAATCAACACCTTCATTAAAAGTGGAACTACTTTCTTAAAAATTCATTTTTCGTATGAAGATTCATAATTTCAGTTGAAAATTCATATTTGGTTGAAAATTCAACTCTTGTTGAAAATTTGTCATCTGGATTTGAAAGTTTATCTCTTTTGGTAGAAATTTCATACTTTTTCAATTCAACTGTTTTTGATTTAAAATAAAAATCTTTTCGTGGTTAAAATATCAACTATTACATTTTTTGTTGAGAATTTATCTTGTTTGTTTAGAAATTCAATTAGGTAATTTATGCACGACCACTTAAATCAGATTAGGCCATTTAAAAGTTAATCATTGAAACTTTATTAAGTTCAAAAAAAGAAATGTAAAATTAAATAATAGCAAATTAGAAAACCTAACAATTCCACGTCATAATCGGTAATAGTAAAACATTAAACAATTTCAAAATTAGAGCAATATATATTAAAACTTATACAATTTTTAATTTAAAGTATTTCAAACTACATAACAATCTAAAATTAGTTATTCGAAGTGAATAACTGTTAAACTTGTATGAATTGCAAGTAAATTATTATTTAATTTATGTGCAATTTATAATAATTGCATAATACCCGTGCAGAAATTTCAGAGTGGCCCTGGTCGGGGCCAGATCTGGCAAAATCTGGCCCCAATCGGGTATCCCAGTTAGTGCCAGACTCGAAATAAAACGCCTAATCCGATCAGAGCCTGACTGGGGTATCCATAAGGAAGGCCCGGTCTGGCCCTGAACAGGCTCCTTCTAATTTTTATTTATAAGAATATTATTAAAATATAATTTATTTAATAAAGAAGTAAACAATTCATGAAGAATATTAAACATTATATAAATATTTTGAAAAATATTCTGAAACTTGTCGTTAGATTCATGTATTTTGTTGAAAATTCATCTTTTTTGATAGAACATTATTCTTCTTGGTCGAAAATTTATCCTTTTTGGTTAAAAATGTAAGAATTTTATTAAAAATTGGTATTTTTGCTCAGAGTTAATTTTTTATCAGAGTTTTTATCTGAAAATTTAAGTATTCTATTTTCAGTTTATGAGATAAAAATTCGACTATTTTGTAGGAAATTTAAGAATTTGATTGAAAAGCCGTCTTTTTGGGTAGAAAATTAATCTTGTTTGTTGAAAATTTAACTTATTGGTTGAAAATTCAACGATTTGGTAGAAAATTCATATTTTTTGTTAAGAAGTCGTCTTTCTGGGTAGAAAATTATTCTTGTTTGTTAAAAGTTCAACTTTTTGGTTGATAATTCAACTATCTTGTTAAAAATTCATATATTTTGTTGAAAAGTCATACCCTTGTGTGCATAAAATTAATCTTGTTTGTTGAAAGTTCAACTTTTTGCTTGATAATACAACTAGCTTGCTAGAAATTTATATTTTATATTGACAATGATCTTTTCTGTTAAAAATTTATTTATTTTAATGTCACTGTTTTCTATAATATTAGACTTTTCAGTTTAAAAACTTTACTCTTTTGTTGAAAAATCAGCTTTCATGGTAGAAAAGTTAGCTTTTTTGGATGTAAATAAACTTTTTTGATCAAGAATCAACTGCTTTCTAAAAAATTTGTTTTTCTTCTTGAAAATTCTAATATTCGATTGAACTTTAATCTTTTTTGTTTGAAAATTCGACAATTTGATTGACAAGTTTTTTGGCACGTGGAGCAACGTATAAAAATGTGAGATTATAATGCCAAAAAGTTGTCGGCGCTTTCTCGAAGTTCACTGTCGGAAATCTTATAGAGCTGGATGATTCTAGTTTGATATGAACACCTCACCCCGGTCTAAAAACTTTGCGTAAATGATTAACGAGGTGAATTATTTAAAGCGATTTATCCAACATTAAGCCAACAGCCATACCACGCTGAAAAAACCAGTTCTCGTCAGATCACTGAAGTTAAGCAGCGTTGGGCGCGGCTAGCACTTGGATGGGTGACCATTCGAGAAAACTGAGTGCTGTTGGCACATCGTGGGTGTGGTGAGCCCACACTTGTAGTTATTTACTACAAGTTATCAACCTAGAAACACTACCCGAATCGGGTAGTGTCACGCCTACCCCGAAAGGGAAATGGCTTAATGGTATACATCCACATGACTTTACCGGTTTATCTGGTTACTGTTCGTGACTTTTACAAAGTTGCCAAATGTCGCTCGTTGCCAAATAATCTAACGGAAGACTAATCGATTACATTCGAGATTAGCGCGGCAAATTCAAATCTAAATAATTATAAACTCTAAAACAGATTAAAAAAATACCTACAATAATTAATACTAACTTCATAATTGTATATTTATTAACTAATTTAATGCGTCCGTAAGCATACATTTTTAGGCATCTGGTTCAAATGAATTTAAGCTTTTTTTAGTTTTTTCTCGTTTCTTATATTCTTTGCATATGAGAAGTTAAATTTAACTAATTAACTTCAGGTTAGTCACTGAAATGAAAATTAGTTGAATATTCACTAATTAAGACAGGGAGTAATTTTAAATTTAATTAATTCTAATTTAATTAATTCTAATTTTTAAACTATAAATTAACAGAGGGTAGCCCGATGTGGCCCCGACCAGGACCACAACAGTAGCCATGATCAGGGCCGCATTGGGCTAACCTGATCGGGGCCACGTCGGGAATCAGGATCAAATTGGGCAATTTTTCCACGGGTAATTGCAAAGGCACCAGATAAAAAGCTGTGCAAATGCAATTGGTGAACGGAAGGGAAGAAATGGTGGAATTGGGAAATATAATAGTTCAGAATATTTGTGAATATTAAGTAATACTTCGGAATATGTGGGAATATGTATAGAAATATGAGGAAATATTTTGGAATATAAAGAAGATCAAAAATATTTAGGAATATAAAGAATATCAAGAATATCTGGGAATATTAAAAGAATAGATGGGGACATTTAGTGAGTGTACCAGGAATATCGGAGTGGTCGACTTCTCATTTACAAGAAACACTATAATTACTTATAAAGTTCTTTGAAAACAGTGTATCTCATATTTTCGTATATCATTTATTTAAATCTATAGGAATATTATTCTGGTAATTTTTGTATTGCAATGAAAAAGTTACCAAATTATTATTACAAAAATTCCAAGAACTTGATATAAGTGAGAAAAAAAATTGTTTAGAGAATATACAATTTTTTATCATTTCAAATCTCCTGTACATTTTTCTGGCATACACTGAGAAAAGCTTGATGATTGATACTTAGAATTTTTTATGTTATGGAAGGCGGATCAGTGCCAAACGTGGGCCGGACTAGACTATCAAGGCGATAAGAAAAAATATATATTTTAATACTTTTGATTTCTCATTTTGTATAATTTTAGACATCTTGACAATTTTTCTAAAATAGTGAAAAAAATTTGGCTGATTGACACTTAGAAATTTTTATGTCATGGAAGGCTGACCAGTGCCACATTTGGCCCCGACTTGACTGTCAAGATTGACACACAGGTTTTTTTTCGCTATTTGCTTAAATATATAACTTAAAACCAAACAAAAACTTAACAATCGACCTTCACGGATCTCTTTAAAATTTAATGCTAATTTTTTCTCTAGAAAATCCATAATCGGTCAAGAATTGCGGTCTATCTAGGTAAAACCGTGATCTGAACATCACGCCATAATTAGGGAATGAAGCTGATGCAAAATATCATTAGTGACATTTACCCCGCGTTACAGGAAACAGGTTCTTTTGAGAAAAAAAGCATCATTTATGATATTGCTATCAGTAATACGGTCTCTGATTACCAGGTCATATTCATATAAAGTGTTTTGATAGCTTAGTCTATTATTATTGAAATAACTTCATAACCTTTTATTCAATTTTTGGGACCAAGAAGAAAAAGATGAATAGACAAAAATTGTGCATTCAAAAAGTTTTTGTTTTTATCTATAATATAATAAGTTTTAGTGTTTAAGAAATACAACTCCAGCTTTGTCTAAAACCTGATATTTGTAATTTCATATCTTTGAAAAAAATGCATAATATTACATCGACTGACCAAGACGTCATAATCATGTAATTTAAACTAGTATCCTGTTCCAACATCTTTTCACCAAGTTCCCAAATTTTAGTGAGACCAATATTTAAGATGGGTACACTTGAGAAATAATGCTCCGCCTATATATGATAAAAAATCTTAAGTTACTTGTTTTGAATCAAAACTATGTGAATCATGTATAGGTATAATCTAATATGCAATAAAACGTGCATGTATAACATGTGATGAAAAGGATTGTGTAGGACGTAACAGAAGTAGCATTGTGTAACATTAATAAATTACTTGAGCTTCGATTGCGGGGCCCATCGTAAACATCTGCGTCAGATCGTGTAACATAATTCCTTCCGCCTTATTCCTTAAAATATAGTCTATAAAATAAGTATATAGGATCTGAAAATCATCATATTTCTGTGTAGTCACGTATTACTTAAGTAGAACGACTCGACTGCCGCTGTCTTTCGGGGCGAAAGGAACAAGAGCATCCAGTTTTTGGGAAGTGCTCATGATCAGTAATAAAATATCTGATCTTTTCTTGCGCAACATCGACGATCGAATTTACGTGTCTTCTAGAACAATTTGCTCCTTTTATGTATTCTTTGATGGTGCCTAGAATTTGGTTACAGATTTGCGGAATATTTTTCTATTGCTGCCAATAAATGGAACCACAGTTGGTTAAAACGCGATTTGTATAGTTTAGTGAAACGAAACACCCACAGATAAGGGAAGTAAACATTAGTCAAAGTAGACAAGATGCGCCTACAAGAAAGGTTGACGTAGCCTATTTAATATAGTATTTAAAATGTTTAACTTTTATTTTTTTATTTCACTTGGAAAATTTAGTGGTGATAGTAGATTCTAACTGCTCCTGTTATCCTATTCGATCCTATCCTATACTATGCGATTCTTTTCGATCCTATTCAGTCCGATCCTACCCGAACTTATCCTGCCCTATCATATCCTATCCAATCGAATTGGATCATATATCCTGTCCTGTCCTATCCTATCTTACCCTATCATATCCTATCTGATCCTATCCTATCCGATCCCATCATGTCATGTCCTGTCATATCATATCATATAATATCATATCCTGTCTGATCTTATCCTATCCGATCCCATCATGTCATGTCATGGCATGTCATATCATATTATATAATATTAGGTAAAAACGGTATTTGTATAACTTTTCTCATAGTTGACAATTGTTAAGTTTTCTTATTAATTATGAAATTTCAAAGAGGATCCGCATGAATCTTGGCATGAAGTCTGTTATTTAGGTGTTCAGTCGTGCTGAAACACTCTTTACGGACGCACTTTTAGTCGTGACTCGCGCAATAATCATTTCTCAAAACGTCGCCAGATTAGCCAGTTAAATAACACGCCAGCTTATATTGTACCTTGAATTTCTACAAGCAACGTCCATAAATTTCATTCGCGTTTATTTTTGAAAGAAACACAAAATAGGTATACATCTTTTCTGTCAAGTACAATGCGCAATTTCACACGTCTTTTCAAATCATATATCTTTTATACGCAGGCACATTATAGTAAGATTTTGTTTCCAATTTTCTGTTCAAAATATAAATCAAATAAATTTCATAATCTGCAGATAGGTGGTTACAGTCTGCGATGGACTCAATACGACGATCCGGCAAAAGTCTCGTGCACCCTGAGGAACCGCAAGTGTCTTAGCATTTCGCTGCCACACAGTGATGCTTTTCAGGCTATTAACCACTGGAAGCTTGGCAAATCCAAGAACACCGATGATCAGGATGACTAGCTTAACAGAATATTCCGAGTATAATTGTCGCAATTCCATTATAAGGTCTTTATACCTCCTTTTCTTTTCATTATCCTTGGCTGTGATATTCTTGTCGGCTGGTGCCGAAAATTCGATAATGAACATGGCTTGTTTCTCCAAGTCAAGGAGAACGATGTCAGGCCTCAAGTGCGCGACAGAAACAATTGTCAAGAATATAAAGTTCCAGTATATGCCGCACTTCTCAGTTTCGACAATTGACTCTATTTCCCTTGGAGCGTTTGGCGGAGCTGTATCATTGCCAATGCCGAAAGTGCCTTTGGATGTACGTCGTTCCCACGTGAGTTGGACAACTAGATAGTATATGTCCTAGGTGCTCGGGTTGTGCATGACACGCTTTGCAGCTACCATCTAGAGTGTCTTGGCTCAAAATATGGCAACGGTATGCTAAAGTTGAAATGACATCGTCTTGACATGTCAAAATAAAACCCTTCGTGTCCGACTTCAATCAGGGTGATTTGAGGGAAGCGAATGATAGCTCATATGACATCGACTGATCCTTCACATTTCTGTGGAAGATGCCGTCAATCTTTTTGTCAAGGAGCTGTTCACGGAAGTTTTTCTCCTATTTTTTCTGGATCCGTACCTTCAGGAGTGAGCACTCGAGATGAGTAAAGTTTGATACATTTTTCTCACCCCTGATATGGAATTCAAGGCCAAGTGTTTCAGCAGCCTCCTCCGCTGCTTTGTACAGAAACGCTCCTTTGTCCACTTCTTTGTGTGAAGAAGTGCGGTGGTTGTTTAACCTTTTTCACCGAACGCGTCCTCGGGTTGCGGATAGAGGGTCCCTGCACCAAGGGTTTCTGCTGAATATGGTTACAATAATTGATAAGCAGTCGCAGATAATTGTCCAGGAATGGTCCCGAAGGAATAACCCCTAAGCAGAGGCGTAACAACCGTGCCGAAAGCTGAATGGCGAATAGTGAGGTGTCTTAAACGGTGACTCTGGGATACCGGGCGACCCTTTCCGAGTATGCAGCCTTATCCTTGAATGCGGGGCTCTACAAGGATGGACGAACCCTGTCATTAGCTGCTCGTGGGAACAATAATGACACCACCAAAACACCAAAAAGTTGTAGATGCGGCTTAAAACGATCGAACGCGCAGAGCACCCGACAATGGGTCGGCAGAAAATGCCGATCATCCTAGAGTTCGGGGTGCTGAAAATAATTTAGATGGAAACACGACGACGAACCGGCGAAACGCCCACATTTAGTAGACGGATTAACTCAAGGATGACTTGATAGACGGCTACGATGCCAGCATTATCCCTGTTCACCGAGGTTTTATGGCGCGTATGCACACTCTGTGGTGCCAGAAACACGCAGAGCTTCAGCACGTTTCGTATCAGTCTTTGCGAAATCATGCTGCCCACCTCTCGAAAACTGGATATGTACGTAGAGCGCTTCCCCAACCGCTGTATGAACAAGCCGCAGACGAAGAGGAGGAAGCGACATTAGGACCAACAGCGGAAAGAAGACACCTCCTAAGAGATGACCTCTGCACTATCAATTGTTCAGTTTCTGGTGCAGCGAAAACTTTGGCTAATTCGAACTACCCATCTCAAGGTCTTGAGACGTGGCCATAGGTGTGATTTACCGCGGTTCTACTAAGAGCTGGTGTAATTTTCATGGATGGCAGTTGCTCCCAGTGGGACCCTGTAGTGATTGCTTAACCTATTTTTTTATTATATATCTACAATCGGACAATCGGACCTGTGTGGCGAGAGATGTACGAACAACGCGGTTCAAAGAAAAGCGTAGTAGGATGTCGGAAGAACCTTCTCGTCGATAGATGTGTCTGTGGAGACGAAGCATCCTACCAATGCTAGATATCGATGGCGTGGATTGATTACCGGAAAACTTCCGATTCAACCTCCTATAGACTTATCATATGTTTGTTGGAAAGCTTAAAGGTTCATCCGCACATCGTGAGGTGCATAGAGATTGATGCCGCTTTGGAAAACCAGATTTACTATCTCATCTGGAAAACATCGTGTGACAACTATCAACGTCACCTTTCAGAGAGGTGTCTTTCAGGGCGACACCATGAGCCCACTCCTCTTCTGCCTCATCTTATTGCCACTATCTCTCGCACTTCGCCATTCCGAAGGGTACTTCTGCGGCAAAACTGCAAATCGAAAGCATAAGGTCACTCATGTATTTTACATGGATGATCTTAAGATCTATGCTAAATATAAAGAGCAACTACACCTAGCTCTAGGGATGGTTGAAAAATATACTCAGGAGATTGGAATGGACTTTGGGCTAGAAAAATGCGCCAAGGTTTATTTGAAGCGAGGAAAATTTAATGGCATCTCCGATGACCCTGAGCTCGTCGACAGAAGCGCTATATGAAACCTCGGCGCTGGAGAGACCCACGGGGGTGAAGCTTCGTGATAAAAATTGGAAACAAATATTTCCAATATGGCCGCTTATGGAGCGACACATGCGCTCATGCGATAACTGGGGGAACTAAAATCGCAAGCGGCCGTGCGGGCGGGATATTCAAATTTGAAATATTGTACTTAATAATGTTGTCAATAATTTGTAATACCGTTTAATGATATCATTACATATAAAAATTGAATTACACAATAACATGAATAATTGACATTACAAATTATTGACAACATTATTGGTAAATGGAATTTGATGAAAATTATTTTAAAAAACAATAAACAAAGATTCTGAGCATTGGTTTTTTTTATCGACACAAATCACTGTATGATTACTTTTTATTTTGTCGTGGATTTGAAGAAGTATCATGAAGGTTCTTGTAGGAAAAAAACCCCTAATAAAACAGTAACACGAGTAACACGACCCAATTTAGAGGTTATGTTACATTCCTCACAACCGGAATGGCAAGTTCTAAAGTCTCGAGACCTGGTACAAGGCACTTGATTTTATAGGTAATTCTTTTCGAGTTAATTGAAAAATTATCGTTAAGATTTTACGATTATGTTTATTGGGAAGTCTAAGGATTTGGGTAAAAAATAGCGTCAATTTTCAACGTTTTCAATCATGATGTTTTCAACTGTCAGTTTTCAGTGCTACCATACTAACGATTTCAAAGTTCACTACATTTTCGTAAACTGAATATTTTTAAATTCCCTAGAAAGGATCCCAGATCGAACTGGGCCGGAAGTCAGATTTGCTACCGGAAGTTCCTATGCTGGCTTCACCCCCGTGGAGAGATTTACATACCTGGGCGTGTCACACATCCGCTTTCAGGACATGAAATCTATAAAGAATACTCTCCGAAGCAGACACAAACGTCTCATCCGATGGATATGGTCTTTTGACCTGTCGGCAAGGAACAAACTATCTGCAAAGAACATGCTGGCCGTCCCGGTAGTAATTTATTCATTTGGAGTGGTTCCATAGACCACAGACGAGCTCAGATCCCTCGATATCGGGTCACGAAAGGTTACGCATATGAACAAAAGCATGCACCTCAAGTCATCTGTTCCGCGACTTTACATCTAACGCCGTCAAGGTGATCGCGGAATACTGAATCTTGAATGTCTTCACAACAGGATTATTCTGGGTAGAGCACATATAGTCGCAAATGGATCAGACCCTTTTCTTAAAATGGTCAGCAAGCACGAAAAAGTGGGCAAAGGAGCGTTTCTGTACAAAACAGCGGAGGAGGCTGCTGAAACACCCGGCCTTGACTTCAATATCAAGGGTGAGCAATATGCATCAAATCTTATCCATATTGAGTACACACTTATGAAGGGCCGGATTAAGACAGCACAGGAGAAAAACTTCCGCGAACAGCTCCTCGATAAGAGGATGGACGGCATCTTCCACAGAAATGTGAGGGATTAGTCGATGTCGTATGAGCCATCGTTTGCGTTCCTCAAATCATCCGGATTGGAGTCGGGCACGGAGGGTTTCATTTTGGCGTGTATGGACTGTTTCATTTCCACTTTAGCAGATACCGTCGCCACATCTTGAGCCAATACATTCCTGATGATAGCTGCAGAGGGTGTCATGCACACCCGTAGAATCTAGGACACATACTATCTAGTTGTCCAACTCCTGCAGGAACGACGTATATCCAAAGGCACAATGCGGCAATAACAGTGCTTTATTACCATCTCTGCCATTCTTACGGCATTAGCCCTAATATCGCTCTGCCAAACGCTCATAAGGAAATAGAGTTAATAGTCGAAAATGGGAAGTGCCGCATATACTGGAACTTCATATTCTCGACGATTGTTTCTGTTGCGCACTCGAGGCCTGGCATAGTTCTCCTTGACTTCGAGAAACGAACCATGATCGTTATCGAATTTTCGGCACCAGCTGACAAAAACATCAAAGCCAAGAAGAATGAAAAAAAGAGAGGTTTGAGGGACCTTATGAGGGAGTTGCGACGATTATACCCGAAATATTCTGTTAAGCTAGTCGTCCTGATCATCGGTGCTCTTGGAGGTTCTAAGCTCTCTGGTTAATAGCCTGAAAAGCATTTCTGCATGTCAACAAATATATATGTAATATATAATCTAATATATACATATTACTGTTGCACCCATTATAAATTTTATACATTGAATATACAATTAGACATTAATATCATATTCTAAGCTGAAACGGAATAAAGTCGGGAGTAAGCTTTTGTTTCACATCTTTAAATGGTGATTTCGATTTTACAGAATGTTATTTCGCTCTCCTGAAAAATTCCGATTTTGTGTGTTGTTTCAAAGCACTATATTTAAGTGTTTTTCCTCTCATTAGGTATTTCAGGTTGCGGGGCCCCCCCCCCCCCAAGATGTCTGCACGCGGAGGGCCGAACAATAATACCAATTGCATCGGATATAACTTTGTTTTTTTAATGGCTTAGAAAAAAGTAATTTTTCACCATAAGTGTATTTGGATATTATTTTTGATCTTCCACAAGCTCTTCAACTAAACAATAAAATTGATCATTTTTTTTGTAAAAATTTTATTATTTATTTGAACAGCTCTTGAAAAAAAATATTATCTAAATTCACTTATGGTGAAAATTCATTTTATTCCAAGTTATTGAAAAAACAAAGTATCGTCCTATGCAATTGGAAACAAGAATGATATCATCAAACACAATCAGGCTTAGCCCTCGGCGTGCAGGACACCTTGCCGGCTGACGTCGCAATTTGAAATACCTAATTGCACCTTCCTATGGTAATTTTTCTAATCTATTTTGCAACTTGTGTTATTTAAACTGCTATTTAAATAGCAACTACGGTTTTATTGTTTAATTTGTGAATATTACTTTTTCCTAACTTCAATTTGTTACCGAAAATATTAGTCTTTCCACCTCTAAATGTATGGTGACCAGATCCGGGATACGAAAAAACAGGACAGCATTTGTTTAGAGACCTTTTTCTTCTTAGGGAAAAAAGGAAAAAGAGCATGTTGGGGATATTGCAGGTTTAAATCAATTACTTTTCGTATCTAAATTATTTTATTTATCGCCAACGGCGATACCACGCAGTTAGTACTTGGATGGGTGACCGTTCAGGAATACTGCGTGCTGTTGGCCCGTCGTGGGTGTGGTGGGCCCACATTGGTAGTAAATAACCACCTAGAAACACTACCCGAATCGGGTAGTGAGGCAATGAACTTTCGAGTTCGAACTGCTAATCAATGCATGTATGTATCTAAATTATTTTAACTTCATTTTTGTCTTACATAGTAATTTCTTACGTTGGATTTTCAACAATCACAAAGAAATGTAAAAAAAAAATTGTGTTCTTCTGACAAAAAAACAGGACATTACTGAAAAAACCAGGACACCAGGACAGGCAGGGCAAATTCAGGACATGACCCGCGAAAACAGGACGTCTAGTCACCCTACTAAATGGCAACTTAATAAGTTTAGAGTATATTTGTAATTGATATGGAAAGAAGTATTTCTTCGCGTCGCTGTGGTAATGATTACTATTTTCTCGACTATATCCTAGATTGCCATCCAAATATTGTAAAAATAAATATTGTAATGCAAAATTTCACAACCAATAGTTCCTCTGTGTAGACGTGATTTACCGCGGTTGTACTGGAAGTCAAGTGTCATTTTCATAGATGGCAGTTTTCATCAAATCTCCACGTTTTGAGACCTCCTGAGTCAGAAAAAACGATTTTTACCAAGGTGTCTGTCTGTCTGCAGTCTGTCTGTCTGTCTGTAGACACGATAACTTTCGAAAAAATGATCAGATTTGATCAAGCTTTGGCTCACTTTTTTATGACCTACAAAGAAAGAACGAGTTCGTTAACCAGCTATTTTGGATGAAAATTAAAAAAGTGAGCACATTTTGAAAATTTTTGAGACAACTTTTTTTGAAGATTTGAAAATTCTGTGTACGGTTATTAGTAGTACGTAAAATGACGAACAAAATATCCTAATGACTTTTCGTGATAAAAAAAAATTACTGGAGTTATACCATTTTCAAAATTCCAAAAAACAAACGAAAATGAACATTTTAAGCCGAAAAACGCACGATATGGAAAAAAGTCACGAGGAGAGAAACGTTGCTTTTTGAACACCCTATAATATTTTCATAACAACTTTTTGAATTTTTTGAAAAATAAAAAATCCAAATTTTGATCGCACAAAAAAATAATGAAAAATCAAAAATTCCATTTTGCTGTCAAACTATGCAAGATACAAGAAAAGATCATCCCAAAAAAATTGTGCACCTAAAAAAGATCTACAAATTTGTTATGATTCACTTTTTGATATGACGCGTAGTTTTTGTTTTATTCGTAAAAAACAGCATTGAAAATAGAAAAATCAAATTTTTAGACGAATAACACGAGCTACGAAAAAAATGACAGATACAAAATTTTTTCATCCAAGGAAGAGGTACAAATTTGTTGTGAATCATGTTTCGATAGGATGCGTAGTTTTTGTTTTATTCGTGAAAATAACATTGACAGTAAAAAAAATCAAATTTTTGAAAAAACAATGCAAGGTACGAAAACAGATAAATGAACAAGAATTGTGCATTCAAAAAAGATTCACAAACCTGTAATCAATTTTTGTTGTAAGAATATATTCAAAATGAAAAAAATTAACTTTTTTGAAAAACGGCACAAGCTAAAATAAAATGTTAACTAATGAAATTTGTCGCCTAAATTATATTATTACTCTTGATTTGAAATCAAGTACAAATTTAGTAATTTGTATATGAAGAACATATAACACGAAGCACAAAGTGCGCGATCAGTGTATTTCCGAGCGCGATGCGCGACGAACAAATCGCGCGCCCTAAGTGCGCTCAAACTTTTTTGTTTCTATCATACGGTGCACATAACCGAGCGTGGAACGCAAGGTTGAAATAATTTTGAATCAAATATCGAGCGCGAAGCGCGAGTGTCTGGATGAGAATGTGTTCCTTAAGGTCGATAGAACCTTGAGTAAATAAAGTTCCTTTTCAGTCTAAAATAAAAACAAATTTAACAATCACTTAATATGTAGAGGTTTTGATAATTTTATAATATTTGCAAACAAACATTTTCTTTTCATCGAAGTCGAACACGAAGTTCAAAAATCTAGAGGAGCTAGAGGAGATATATATGCATTTATTTGATATGTTCCTTATATATATATATATATAAGTTACTAACATCTGGGCCTGTCACTTTTATGAGTCATATTTTCTCACACAGTTTTCTATTCCACATCAAATCACTTTCCAAAGTCTAAAGTCTACGTAACATCACTTTCGAGACACTGGAATTCCCCAATTATTCACTAACATGAAAGAAATTTAATGAACATACAGAATCATTCTATTTCTCAACGGTCAGTAAAAGCAGATATTTTTACTTATTCAGCAGATACCTGCGGGTGTATTTTTGAATGTCAACGAATAAAAGAGAGTCCGTAGGGGCCACGGTCGAAGGCGGATGTCTTTTAGGAAATGTCACTTTTTAGCCTGGTGAACCTATCCTCAGTGCTATTATAGTGTTTTATGTAAGTATGTAAATAGTTTTCGCTGCCCATTGCGCGAAATTACAATTTATTTTCCCAGCAGTGGTTAATAAAACCAGGCATGTGGTCCTTAGTGAGTAACCTCGTTTCGCCGGCCGGCAATGGCCATTTACGTCGTTAATAAGACTCCTTTTACCCCCTTCTAATTATTAAAAGCTACTAAAACATTGCGGAGACATCCCCTTCAGCAATAGAAAACCGAATAACTCGGTGGGTGCCGTTTTAGAAGGACTTAGTCACTTATGAACGATCCTTATCTATCGGAAGACCTGTGTGGAAAAATTTCGTGGCAGTCTTGAATCATGCTAAAGCCAGTACAGTTTTTCTCAAGTCTGTCTATTCATGCAATACTAGCCTGGCACTACACTGGCGCTTTCTAGTTTTACTAGGTGTTTGATTCAAACCTTTCTGCTGTCTAGTCCCATTCTTGGCGCTATCTAAGAGTTCATTACGAATTTGAATATTTAAAGATTGTCCAGATTTTAGCTAGTTTCTAGATAGAATCACGGTTTGGACTTAAACACAAATTACAGAGGTGAATTCAGAAAATAATCATTTTTCAATAAAAGATTTACGAAATTACAATACACAAGTGTACAAATGCTCAAGCAATAATTAATTGTAGACTATCACATATTTAAGATAGGAAACAATAATTGTTGAAGGTGATAGAAATCTTAATACAAGAACTGCAGTTTCAAGAAATTTTTTTGAAGAATTTTTAAAAACATTTTGTTTCAATTGAATTATATAGTGAAGTTATAATGAATTTATATTGAATTTATAATAATTATAATATGTATAATGCTATGCATAATATTTATGATATTCCAGAAAATCAAATCTTATTATAACAGATTTATTTAATTTATTTTAATTATTTATCGATTCCGTAAATGATAAGTAAGCCTAACGTATTAATTATTTTAAATAATAAACAATCATTATTTCGTAGCCTAATCGCAAGTAACATCATACAAACTTTATTTTTTTCAATGATTTATTCACAAATCAAGCAATTTTAATGTTTAAAAATTGTTCATGTTTTATTGAAATAAATATTAGGATGTAATGCATCGAAATTCATGTCCGACAAAAAAGAAAAAAAATTTAACTTTTAGATGGCCGAGGTGTTAAGGCGACGGGACAAAGTTACAACAATATAATAGGAAGTTACATCAGAAGTTCAACATCCGGCGTATGTACAAGAGATTTGCGGAAACTCATTTCTTCATTTTTTTTTGTACAAAAACTTTTTTTATATTTTTAATTAACTGAAAAATCTATATATTGGACTTTTATGGCATAAAAAATAATTATATTATTTAATCATTAATTATTTTTGTATCAAAATAGCCGATCTGTTTAGAAACTAGTCGATCCGAGCGTTACATGCCAGTCTAGCCACTGGACAGTCAGCCTGTGGCGCGCCAATGTCGACTCAAGGCGGACTGGACAGAAACAGTACAGCGCCACGAAATTTTTCCACACGGGGATATTGAAAAAGGCGCGATCGTGCTTTTGCTCCTTGAGAATAAAGAGGCGGATGACCAGGGTTTTAGACCAGTCAACTGAAAAAAGAACTGCAAAAAAGGAAGATGCAACGTATAATGCATAGAGTTAGAAAATTCTCGGTAACAAAGATTTGAAGAAAGTAACGGAGAACGTTACCGTATGTTACCGAGAATGCGAGAATTTATCGAGAATTTACGAGAACATTCATTTTTTATTATTATTTTTAGCTTTTTAACATAAATGACGTTTATATATACTATTAAATATCATTGCTGTGACTCATAACTATTCGTCATTGGTCAGTCTTAAGAGACTCAATACTGCAATTGGCTTACTCAGTCTAATCAAATTGAAGGCAAAATGTCAAGTTTATAAAAAATAATGCAAAAGAAACTTCAAATTTCGATGTTTTACAAAAATTTGAATAACTCTGGAAATAATTAAGATTTTAAAATATTCTTGGGCTTATTTTCAGCGGAAATTTACATAGTATTGGTCTAAATTGTGAAGATAGTTTTAGAATGCTTTTTCTAGATTCCACCCTAGGGTCAAACTGGGCGTAGAAAAGTCCCAAAGTTCACTGCAATAATTGCACTTGTAAGCAACTTTATTATCCTTATGCACTACTTGTTGAAAGAATTTCCATAACAAACTTTTTTTCTTTGGCATTTTTAACTGAGAGGATCAACGTGGATTTAACAATAAAAAAACACAGATGTTTTGCGTTATGCTGTGCACAGCATGGCATACGGCGCACAGTGGGCTAAAGTGGAAAAGTTCGTGACAAAATCGTAGAAAGTTTGACATGGATGACCTAGAGGGATGGATTTTGGTTAGATTTACAGATGAAGAACTACAGAATAGAGAAAAAATACGGAGAAGCTGAAAATATATATTTTTTACTTTCAAAATCTAGGTTAAATTTGACATTTTTTGACAAAAAATTGTATTATTGGATACCATAGGCGCTCAGATATTATATTACATATATTCTGATAGATTTCGTCATATCGAATGCAAATATGGGCCATAAATCAGCCTAGGATTTCCTGTTTGTAAAAAAATGAAATTGAATTATCTATTTTAAACCTTCATGTCATGAATGATTTCCACTAATGTGAATTTGACTATTTGTCGTATTAAAGGCCAACGGCCATACCACGCTGAAAACCCAGTTCTCGTCAGATCACTGAAGTTAAGCAGCGTTGGACGCGGTTAGTACTTGGATGGGTGACCATTCAAGAATACTGACATGAGTGCTGTTGGCACATCGTGGGTGTGGTGAGCCCACACTTGTAGTTATTTATAACTACAAGAAAAACCTAGAAACACTACCCGAATCGGGTAGTGTCACGCCTACCCTGAAAGGGAAATGGTTTAATGGTATATATATAAAGGGGTTTTGGGGTCGTCGAATTGGAATACAAAGTAAAAATGTCAACATTCAAATTGCGGATCCAATATGGCGGACCAAAATTGTCAGACCGAGCCGATATGACTGCAAATTACTTTAGGGGTGGTTTTCGGGTCGCTGATTTCGAATCTAAAGTCAAAATTTCATAATTTAAAATGAAGCATCCAATATGGCGAAATGTCATTGGGAGAATATAACCGATTTTATTAAAAATCGTTACTTGGGTTTTTTTTTTGTCGTCGATTTCAAATCTATAGTAAAATTCAAAACTGTTAAATGTCTGATGCAATATTGTCATATCGGCTCGATCTTACAATTTTCGTCCGCCATATTGGATCCGCCATTTTGAATTTTGACATTTTTACTTTGTATTCCAATTCGACGACCCCAAACCCCCTTTAATACGACAAATAGTCAAATTTACATTAGTGGAAATCATTCATGCGATGAAGGTGCAAAATAGATAATTTAATTGCATTTTTCTTACAAACAGGAAGTCCTAGGTTGATTTAAATCCCATATTTGGATTGAGCATGACAAAATCTATTAGAATATATGTGTAACATATGTAATATAATATCTGAACGCCCATTATTTTATTATGTGAGAAGTTGTAGGCTCCGGAAGCTACGATCATGGTTCTTTAAA
>CAKNYM010003950.1:0-11502 GCA_932195095.1 Andricus curvator | reverse complement strand
TAATTTTCTGGTTTGATTATTTGGCCAGGTGAATGTTGTCTGTCATGAGAAGAAGAACCAGGGTTACGTTCGCTATGAGGATTCCATTCGGTCTGTAGTGGCTCGTAATTTTCTGGTTTGATTATTTGGTCAGGCGAATGTTGTCTGTTATGAGAAGAAGAACCAGGGTTACGTTCGCTATTAGGATTCCATTCGAACTGTAGTGAATCGTTATTTGCTGAAGCTTTAATGTAACTTTCGGGGAAGATTGGGTGACGTTTTCCCACTGGACAATCTCGCACTTCATCTGGGGTCAAATTATCAACTGCACCGCTCATTATATTTATTTTGCCTCTCGAACGTGCTTTATTTGTCCTATATATTCCACGAAGCAGCCCGCTATACTCTAATATTGCAAAAACGTCACCATTGGATGCTGATAATACAATATATTCTTGGGCTGGCACGGGAATATAGCATTTTGCTTCTGTTTTCAATCTGATTGGTACACCAGCAGGAAAAATGTATTTTCGAAATTCGAATCGTAGATTCTGATTTGTGTGCGGAATAAGCCGAATGTATCCAAGTTGTCCAAGTGCATATCCAAGTACTTTAGGAGAAGGCGGCCACCCTGGAGGCGACCTGGTTCCGGTGTGAAGAGGAGGCTCCCGAGGAGAAGTCCGGTCAGGTGAATTTTGTCTGTCAGAAGAAGAAGAAGAACCAGGGTTACGTTCGCTATTAGGATTCCATTCAGGTTTTAGTGAGTCGTTATTTGCTGAAGCTTTAATGAATCTTTCGGCGCATATTGGGTGACTTTGGCCCACTGGACAATCTCGCATTTCCTCTGGGGTCAAATTATCAACTGCACCGCTTATCATATTCACTTTAATTCTCGATTTAGATTTATGTGTCGTATATATACCACAAAGAGTCCCGCTATACTCTAATATTCCAAAAATGTCACCATTGGATGCCGATAATACAATATGTTCTTGGTTTGGCACGCGAATGAAGGTATTTTTTTGTTTTCGCAATCTGATTGGATAACCAGCAGGAAAAACGTATCTTCGAAATTCGAATCGTAGACTCTGATTTCTACGGGGAATAAGCCGAATGTATCCAAGTTGTCCAAGTGTGTATCCAAGTATTTTAGGAGAAGGAGGCCTTCCAAGAGGCGACCTGTCCCTGGCACGAGGAGGATGCTCTTCAGGAGCCTGAGGTATACGACGAGAAGGAGAAGAGCGACAGTGAACAGGGCGGGGAGTATCAAGGCAATCTCTGCTTGACTGCGAACTGAATTCTGCAAAAAGAAATAGAGAATTCATGCTTCTTGTTGAACAATTTTCAAAAAGAGCTTGATACTTGATTCTCGTTTTTGGTATAAAATACATTAAAATCATAAGTAAAGGAATCTGTAAAGGAAAGTTGTGCCTGGAAAATGTCAGGCTAAAAATTTTTGTGTCTTACTGTATTTGAATTTAACACAACTCAGTGTTTTGTTTTCATTTTTAGCATTTATGCTGAATTCGTTAAAAATCACCTTCAATATAATAAACTTCATGGGATTCTTTTAAATTCTTTTAAATTCAAAAGAACATAAGACCGATTATTAATGCATGTTAGTCACTTCTAGATAATTTCAGTACCATTTTGGTTTAGAAATTATTATGATGTCAAAGAACTGTATTTAAAGATAAAATCTCGTTTGCCAATAGCTTCTTCTTATCCTAAAAATGTAACAATTTTGTGGACAAAATTAACTATATTGTTCAAAATTTTTCACCCTTGATTGCAAATTCAACCATCTGTTCGTAATACCAACTCTTTCGTGAAAAATCAGAAAATTAATTTCTTTTTGTTTTACTATCTGGCCGAACTGCACCTTTATTGGTTGAAAATGATCTTGCTGTTCTAAATTGAGCTTTTCAGTTTGATAATTCAACTATTTTCGAATAAATTTGTCTTCGTAGGTTTCTTCTCAAGTTCGTTGGTATGTAATGGACATTATATATATATGACATCGTGATGCCGTCCGAGACGAGGAATACCGAGCGTGGCTTCCTTTCGCCTAGTTCATTCCTCGGTTCCGTCTCGTTGCATCGGGCCTATTACTCGGTTTGCCTCGTCACATGCTTCCTTGTCCGTCTCATCATTCCTCGTTCTCGCCTCACTTCTTCTGAGGAATGCGGCAGATGTGCGCTAGTGGAGGGGACAGCTTGCGGGTACTTTTTTGTCCATTGCTGATTAATGTAATATCAAACACGACTATGTTATGATTTTTTCAAAGATTTAACTTCACTCTCTTTGTATTTTCTTTTTATTATAAAAAATGTATGTTGCCAATTATAACAATAGAATATATGAAAGAGAAAGGTAAGAAGATTGGTATATTTTCGAGTCATTTGGAGGACAAAGAATTTAACCCTAATCTAGTTTTTCATATTTCAAAGTAGAATTTTAAAAAATTTTGGTGCCTAATGTCTACGTTTGGTAAATAAAATATACTTGTCGGAACAGTAATAAGTCTTATATAAACTCACATGATCAGCACACAATTGATTTTATAATTTACCTCTACGAAATACATGTATGTATATTTGGATATTCATGTATGCATATTCGTATATTCATGTATGTGAACAATTTTATAATTCGGAAATGCCTTAGCATTGGAAAGTTTTCTTTCGGGTTCCTCATGACGTGTATATCTTAAGGTTTGGCTGAGACGAAATAAAATAAAAAAGTTCTTGAATTACAGAGTTGTGGAAAAATCGTGATTGTTATTATTGTTTCTTATCTGCGTAATATGCCCAATTGTTAAAATTTTTCAGAATGTTTATTTAAGCCATATAGGAAAAATTCAGCGACTTCTCATTTTCAATGATCTGATTTTCTCAAATTTTTTGGAAGTATATTTTTAACATTTAAAAAAATTACAAACATTTCAAACATTGTAATATTTTTAAATTATCACAAAAGTTTTAAAGAAAATTTTACAAGTATTTCAAAGAATTCTTGAACTTTTCAAAAGATTTCAAGGAATTTCACAGAAATTTCAAAGATTTTGCCAAAATTTCAAAAGATGCCGAAAGATTTTGCAGTAATGTCAGATTTCACATGGATTTTGTATACTTTGAAAGAGTTCAAGGAATTCACAAACATTCTCAAATGTTCCAAGGTTTGCACAAACATTTCAAATATTTTAATATATGTTAAATTCTTTAAACTCCAAACGACTAAAAATATACCAATCTTCTTACGTTCTCTCTCATATATTCTATTGTTATAATTGGCAAAATAAATTGTTAATGATAAGAAAAAACATACAAACAGAGTGAACTTAAATCTTTTAAAAATTCGTAACATAGTCGTGTTTGATATCAAATTAATCAGTAATGGACAAACAAGTATAATATGTAATCAGATTTTAATTTTAACTCTTCATTAAAGAACGATAATTAGCATTAGCGCATCAGAGTGGCAAAAGAACGCACCCGCGAGCTGTCCGTTCTGCTAGCGCACATCTGCCGCATTCCTCGGAAAAACCGAGGCGAGGAATGAAGAAGGACACCACGAGACTAGGAAAAATGAGACGAGGAATGCCGAGACAGCAGGTATGTCTCGTCTCGACCCGTTTTGTTCCTCGGAATTTCCGTCGGTAGCAACACTAGATGACGTCACTATTTTTGACGTCATAAGTATACAAATTGCCATTATATGATTATTAGCTAGAAAGGGGGGCTTTATGTTCGCTCTGCAGGCCTGAGAAATGGCCGTATTCATGCGTCTATCATATAAAACATAATAAAAATGATATATTATTATTATTATACCATTAGGACATTTCCCTTTCAGGGTAGGCGTGATTTTCTCGGTTGGAAAATAGTAGTGTGTAGGTGGGTATATAGGTATAAGGTAGATAGGTATATAGGTGTTAGGTATAGATATTTTAGATTGATCTGGAATTCTCGTGTTATTTATTTAAATGACAAGTTTATTCCGCAACACTGCTCCGACCCAGGTTGCTGATCAATCTCTCTAGCGATCACCCCAAGTGAAGAGCCTCACAAAATTGTTATGTGTGGTTCCCCACTTGGGCCCATTTAGTATTCAAGGTCTTTGTTTCAGGCGTCATTCACTCTATTGTCACTCTGTTGACAAACTATTTGTCGCCACACTTTTCTGTCCTGGCATACTACTCTAGCTTCCTTCACGTCCATGCATATTTGTATGCAAGCTCTCGTGTTTCTATGGCTTCTTATGTCTCTTCGGATTAGTGTCTCATTCACAGATTCTAACCACTCTTTTGGCGGTCTACCTCTGGGCATTCTGCCATTTACTTTACCTTTATGCACTTGTTTGGTCAGTCGTTCATCTTTCATTCTTTCAAGATGCCCGAACCATCTTAACTGATTCCTTTCCCATGTGTCAACTTTTGTCTCTTTTGCACTACATTCTTTAAGGATTATCTCGTTTCGGACTTTGTCCATCAGTGTTTTTCCGCATATTATGCGTAGAGGTTTAATGATAATCGCGTTAATTTTACTTCTGTCCTTCTCTTGACAGGTCCATGTCTCGCTGCCGTATAGTACAGTCGGTACGAATATAGAGTTATGTATGGCCATTTTAGCTTTTTTTGGTATGTTTTTATTTCTGTTCATGGACCCTGCACTACCGATAACCTGCTTACCCTTATTAATGCGCCTTTCTAACTCCCCATCTATTTTTCCGTCGCTAGTGAATAGGCTACCCAGATATACGTACTTGTCAACTTGTTCTAATCTGTCATCATTCAGGACAATTTTCTACATTGTTTTCTCAGTTTTTCCTTCAAACACCATGATTTTTGTTTTATTTACGTTAATTTTGAGGCCCATGTTCTTCATGCTTGTATTAAGTTTATTCAACATTCTTTGCAATTCCTTGACTGACTCTGCCATAATAATCTTGTCATCTGTGAAAGCTAACCCACGTACCTTCACTGTTTCGAGATCTACACCTTTTTCGTCGAAGAGGGCCGTTCTTAGACACTCATCCATAAATATGATGAATGGCCATGAGGGCATCCTTGTTTCACGCCTTGCCAAACATCGAACTAGTCACTCAGTTTTTGAAGTTCCTAATTATATGTCTAACCTCAGCGTCACAGACTTTTTCAATTAGGTTTTCTAATGCATTATGTTCTATGTCGCAGTTCTGTTGCCCTACATCTTCACCTCCTAATAATTCTTTAAAGGAGTCTTTCAAAGTGTGTACTATCTCGTCTATTTCATATAGCATTTCACCTTTGCTGTTTCTCATGCTGACAAACTCTGTACTTTTACTTTTCTTTATCAGTTTAAATAATAGTTTCATAATTCCTTCTAAGCTGTTTTGTATTTTCTTCTCTTCTTCTGTTCTGATTTTATCTTTACTCTCCTTGACTAGTCGCTTAACTTTCCTCTTTTTGTCTTTATAATCATTTTGGAGTCTATTCCTCTCCTCATCGCTAAGACCTGTGATGTTGAATGTTCTCTTGTGCGCTTTTTTGTTTTCATGCTGGGCTGCTTGAATTTCATCATTCCACCACGCATCACCAGACTTTCTACCTACCACTGCCGTACCACAGACTTCAGTTGCAGTTTTAACAACGATATCCCGTAACAAAGTCCACGCGCCCTCTATATTTTTATTGCTTATAAACGCTTCCCAAGTTGCTCTATCTATGCGTTCGTTTAACGTATTCTGAAAATCTATTCGCACTTCCGGTTTCTGTAAATTCTCAATCTTGATTCGAGTTTGTTTTGTTTTTTTGTTTCTCTTTCTTTTCCATCCCTTATTTTGGGGACTAGAAGTTAATGATCAGTATTTCATACAGAACCCCTCATGGCCCTTGCATCTAGCTCTCTTAGTCTTTCAGCCGCAACAACGAAGTCAATATACTGTGGTTATCTCCCCTACGCCAGGTGTACATGTGGATCATTTTATGCCTAAACCAAGTATTTGTAATAAATTAGTTTTTTTCCAAGCATGAGCTAACTATTCTTTTTCCGTTATCATTTGTTCTTGCATTTCAAAAATTACCTAGCACCCATCCTTTACTCTGACGTAGGACGCCAGCCCATCCATTCACATCTCCTAGTAGAATGGTTCTTTCACCATGATCGCAAATACTTTTGAATCATATAAAGTGTGCCAGAAGGCGTCTTTTGCTTCGCTGGGATCACTTTTCACTGGGGCGTAGCACGCTATGATAAATAATCGTCTGATTCCTACTTTTATTTTAACCCACAACAATCTGGGAGACACAAATCCTTGATCCTTACGTGCATAGTTTCTCGTAATTCCCTTACCTTAAGATCCTTCTCCCTTCTAGCATTTCAGACACCCAGTCTCCATTCATCGCCTGATACTTGACCTTTACCTTTATCGGGTGCAAGCCTTTCGTCAATCAAACTTTCAGTCCATTTCGAGGCTATTTTATTATCTGTATTATTCATTGTTAAAATTGTACCCCAAAGTTCCACCTTTATGCGCTGAAATTCTCAATTATGGTGGCAAAGACATACCTCACAAGTTGTGCGAATTGATAAATTAATATTTTGAGTAAAGATATGGGAAGTCCAAAGTGGATTTATTGCAGGAAGATTATGCACGGATCAAATATTTAGCTCAAGATAGATCACAGAAAAAATTTTGAGAATGAGAAAAAAAGTTTTCTGTACATTTATTGACCTAGAAAAAGCGTTTGACGAAGTGGATATTAGGCAAGGTGTGACACAAAGATGCGTTATATCCTTTTCGCTATTTATTATATTCATGGACAAGTGTCTAATAATGGACCTCTTCGACGAAGAAGGTGTGGATGTCGAGACAGTGAGGGTACGTAGTTTAGCTTTCTTGGATTATAAAGTTATTATGTCAGAGTCAATCGAGGACTTGCAAAGAATGTTGAGCAAACCTAATACAACCATGAAGGAAATGGACCTCAAAATTAACGTAAATAAAGCCAAAATTATGGTGTTTGAAGGAAAAGGAGAGAACACAATGGCAACATTGTTTTAAATAAAGAGAGTATAGAACAAGTTGATAAGTACCTTTGTAGCCTATTCACTAGTAACGGAAATATAGATGGGGTGTTAGATAGGCGTATAGAAGAGGGTGAGAAAGTTATCGGCGGAGCGGTAGCGAGACGTGGACCTATCAAAAAAAGGATAAGAGTAAAATTAACGCGATCAACATTAAATTCCTGCGCATGATATACGGCAAAACACTGATGGATAAAGTGAGTAATGAAATAGTCCTCAAAGAATGTGGTGTAGAGGAGACAATAATTGACATATGTGAAAGAAATTCTTTGAGATGGTTTGAGCATGTTGAGAGAATGAAAGATGAACGACTAACGAAACAAGTGTATCAAGGTAAAGTAAATGGCAGTATACCCAGTGGCAGAACGTGGAAAGAATGGTCAGAATGTGCAAATGAGACCCTAATACGAAGAGACGTAAGAAGCCATAGAAACACAAGAGCTTGCATGAGAAAATGCATGGACGTGAAGAAAGCTACAGAGGTATGCCAGGATAGAAAAGGTGACAACAAATAGTTTGTAAAAATAATTTTAGTCGAGTGAATCAACAAGAATTCACAACTATAAGATTCAACAGGAATTCACAGGTTTTGCAACCAAAAAGTTGTTCTTTCTTGACCTAGGATGACAAATATTTAGAATATTGCAATGAGATAATTTTTAATTGAGATGTGTACATGATCGCTATTACCAAAAAGGCTTCTATGTTTGAACGTCAAATGAATGGTAGACTAATAAAATACAATAATAAGTAATCGTTATCAAACAACAAAAATTCTTACGACTGAAGTTTTTGATGTGCAAACATCTTAGACCTCGATATGGGAAGCCGCGCCTGATTCAAATGAAACCATGGCTGGAAAGTGTAACAAAAAGAATTCTTCTGATCGAATGGAAACTTTTCTTCGTGAATTTTTGTTGAAAACTTGTTATTTTTGAGAGGAAATCGTCTTCTCTCCTTTTGTTAATAAAAAATCATTAAGGCTAGCCAGTGTTGTAAAACCTATACCTATGTTTTGAAACCTATACCTACCACTAATAATATTATTCACTCTTCATGAACTCTCTGGCTTTATTGTTTATAAAAATTATTGTTAATAGAGACCCTCAATCACCAGAATTGATTTTTCTGAAATTTTGTTACTAATCTTTCACGCAAAATAACATCTTTACTTTCGCGACATTTTCTCGTCCAGCGGGTCATTATTCATTCATAGCCTTATAAACAATGTATTACTTATAACTTTGACTTTGATGATATTTTCCCGTAAGGCAGGCTATTACTTTTTCACGGTCGTTTAAACAATTTGATTTTTTTAAATCTACGCCCTCTAAAAGCCACAACTTTTAATTTATTAGCGATAATATTTTTTCATCACATCAATTTTTTATATATAATGGCTCGTCGTGCTTGTAGGGGGCACACATTTATAAAAAATATATTGTTTATAAGGCCGTGAATAAATAATGGCTCTTCGTACGAAGAAATATCACGAGAATGAGAAGTTCGATTTTGTACCGAAGATCAATATAATATTTTAAAAAGTCCATTTTCTTGATTGATGGGTTTCGTTAATAATAATAGTTATAAACAATAAGGAGCAAACACTGAAAATTCTAACAGAAAAAATTATACAGTTCGCGGCAAAATTTAAATTTAAAAGAAAGGTTGTCGCGAATAACTTTTGAAAATTGTAGCTTGTAAGAGAGCGTAGATTTATGGAAACTACGAGTATATTGTTTATAAGGTTATGAATGGATAATGGCTTGCTATACGAGAAAATGTCGCAAAAGTACAAGGTTTCATCTTGTCTCAAAGACTGATAAAAAAAATCAATTAATTCTGATCACTGAGGGTTTTTATTTATAACAGTTGTTATACACAATAAATCAAGAGAGTTCATGAAGAATAAACAATTTTATTAATGGTGGATATAGGTTTTTTAGCAGTTTTATGAAAAATTACGACATTCGTTCACCTGGATGATTTTTTATCAACAATTGAAGAGTCTGGATGATTTCCTCTTAAAATATCAATTTTGTAACAACAATTCACGGAGAGAAGTTTTTGTTAGATCGGAAGATTTCTTTCGGCTTTTAACAGATCTCACCTCGATATAGACAATGTGCAAGTTCCAAATTTTTCTGAGCAACACATTCTGAGATAGAACAGTACAAGTATGTCAATTTTGTTGAAAAATTCATTCGCTTGTATGTATATGATAAGATATTTCCATGAAAGGAAACGATTTTATGTTGAAGAGAATTTTATGAGATTGTAACATAACATATACTAATAAATTGTCACATAGATATTATAGAAATTGCTGCGAGATTATTATTCTTACTTCTTTAAGTAGAGTGACTGCAACGAGTTGATATTGTTGCTGTGTAATGTATCTGTAACGAGTTACTTTAAAAATAAAGTTACTTACCACACACAACTTGTTGGCTCTTGTGGCTCGAAGAAGATTGACCTGAAGAAGATTGCCACCTTTTCTTAGGAGGAAGTTTGAGAGACGTGTCGCCCTGCGAGCTCAATTCTGAAAGAACAAATAGAAATCGATGAATTTTTAATTATAAGTACTAGAACTGAGAATTACTTGCTACAGAATTTGCAGTTTCATTCATTCAAGCCTATGTCTTGTGACGTTGCAGATTTTCCAATAAACAAATGTCAATCGTGAAAATAAAATAAATGGATCTCTGGCATTTCAGGGATCTCACGATGATCCCCAGTTCGATTTGTCAATATTTTTTTAACCTAATTTAGGCTGATTTGTTTTAATGTTTATTTTCATTATATGTACTGCCTCCTCGGAATCAACATCATCGATGGACAACAAGGGACACCGAGAATTGGAGAACTTTAGGACATTTAACTTTGTGCATTACTTGAAGATGAGCGAAGGCAGGATTCAAATAGTTCTGCTATCTTCCGCTACCTTCCACTGCCGCCAACCTAACATCTATAGCCTCTATATATCAGTAATTGCTTAAACTTTTCAAGGCGACCATTAAAACATTGTATTTGAATATAAATCCTTCAGTGATAGAAGCCTTTCCAAAATCTGTCCTACAATCATATTCAAACCTCCCTCACGTGTCCCACTGCAAGTAACTGAACCACGACCAAACAGAACCACGCGTTAGGCGCAAAGAGAAAACCTAGAGTGGATGCAGAGCTGATGGCTCCCGAGCATGGACCCTCACCCACCTCTCCACCGGCAAAACAGTTCCATGGTTCTTTCCATTCGTTCCAATTCCAAGACTCTGAAGCAACAGCGCGCTATAAGGAAAAATGTAAAAAACAGCATAATCCAGTTTGAGGCAGCCCGACAAGAAAAGAAAGAAGCGCACAAGAGAACGTTGAAATCACGGGTCTTAGCGATGCGGAGAGGAATAGGCTCAAAAATGATTATAGACAAAAAAACAGGAAAGTTAAATGACTATTCAAGGAGAATAAAGATAAAATCAGAACAGAAGAAGAGAAGAAAAAACAAAACGACTTTGAAGGAAGCAAGAAACTAATATTTAAAAAGATGAAGGGAAGTAAAAATACAGATTTTCTCCGCATGAGAAACAGCAAAGGTGGAATGCTATATGATACAAACGGGATAGTAGACGCTTTGCAAGACTCTTTCAAAGAATTATTATTAGGAGGTGGAGTTCTAGGACAACAGAACTGCGACATAGAACATAATGCATCAGAAAACCCAATTTAGAAAGTCTGTGTCACTGAAGTTAGAGATATAATTAGAAACTGAAAGAACGGTAAGGCTGCTGGTATAGTCAGTATTACCGCTGAAATGGTTAAACACGGTGGCGAATACATATCTCACAAGGCTGTGCGCATTGATAAATTTATGTATCGAGATAGGGAAAGACCCCGACGAGTGGAGAAAAGCGACTATCGTACGAATATAGAAAAGGAAAGGAGATAAAAGCAACTGCAATTACTACAGAGGTATCAGCTTATTATGTACCGTGAGTAAAATATACTCTAAAATACTTATCCGCAGGGTAATGAAAATAGCAGAAGAAAATATATGGGAAGTCCAAAGTGGATCGATGCCAGGAAGATCATGTACGGATCAAATATTCAGCTTCAGACAGATCAGAGAAAAAACTTTGAATGTAGGAAAGAACGTTTTTTGTGCGTTTGTTGACCTAGAGAAAGCATTTGACAAGGTAAATAGAAGTAAACTTTGGGAAGTCCTTAAAGAGTACGGAGTTAATGGATGGCTCCTACAACCAATACAAACAATATATGCGGGTACTAAAGAGGGCGTAAGGGTTAATGGGAAACGGAGTGACTGGTTTGAAATTATGCACGACGTTAAACAAGGATGCGTTATGTCCTCAAGGCTGTTTATCATATTTATAATGATAATAATGATAATAACTGATTAATAATAATAATAATAATAATAATAATAATGAGGCGTAGGGATGTG
>CAKNYM010003945.1:0-11341 GCA_932195095.1 Andricus curvator | reverse complement strand
CGGACCGGAAATCTGAATGACGTGGTGTTCGAATCCCACCGGAGCTACACTGATAGAAATCGACACGCTGATTTAACCATACGATCGTGGGTTGAAAAATTATGAGTATATTTATAATATAATACGTGTAATTGACTCACAAAGAGTATGAAATGCACTTACTGAAATATGATAAATACAAATTATTTATATTTCTGTTACAAGGCCGTAATATATGTGTTGCTATTATATGAAATGTGTAATTCTATAAACATTTACCTGAGCGAACTATCTCGAAAATGTTGTCATTTAGCAATACCTTTTGAATGACTGATTTACCCGACTCGGTTTGTTTTGTTTACAACAGGCGCATCTCGCTCGCGCCTGCGCGTCTGCCTTCATGAGCAACAAGAATTGGTTGGCCAAAACACACATCCTGTATTGCTGTATCTATACCAGCAATAAAATAGGGTTAATCTAATCATAAATATTGCTGTACCATCTATTTATTTCTATCAGTGTAGAGAGAATTTTTTTCACAATTAAAATTATCAATATTTTAAATATATTGAAACGACCAGTAGACTAAAAAATTTTAACATCATAATTATTACGTATTACCCTGGTCAAAAAACCTTAACATCAAAAATTAAAAAACTTGTATTATTTTGTAATTTTTTATTATTTGTAAATGAGGAAGAAAATACATTTGCTAACGGGAAGCAAAGTGCTCGTGAAATGAGCACCATATAATTATAAATACAAACAAATTGGAAACAGTCGATATCGAATTCGCAGCTAGTTTAAATTTTATTTAGTGGAGGTGCTGCCTGCCAGCGACTCCACCCATTTTCTGGTTTGTGAGCAAAATCAAAGAGCCCAAATATCGGCACCGATGTCGAAAGCAAGCCCACAATTACGGCATCTAGAAAATTTTCAACCTCCGTTGTGGAGTTGCTAGCGGAACGCACCTGAATTTAGTAAGTGGGACCTTTGCAGGGACACAAATTGGATGCAGCCTTTTTCCCAAGAATCCACTTTTGGCTTTGCCCACTTCCACATTTTATCTCATTGATGACAATCCTTTCACCTTTAAATGCACATGTCATCATACTCTTCCGGGCGTTTCTGAATACGCTGTTTTTATTTTAAACTGTTCTTAATTAACACTTTCTCGTGTTCCCAGGTTTGTCTTTGAGCTCTACTTGTAAAACATACCATGTTCTATATTGGCCACAACTGCAGTGAACCCTCTGTTTTTTCTGTGTATTGATATCTCATTTTTTTTTCTTTCAAATTTTGATATTGCTATGATCCACTCCATTTCATATCAGGCAGGGTCTACTCTCGAAGTGGCCGAATCTCTCGGGGCAAAATATGTTGTTTTTTAGAGAAAATGAGGCGATACGTATTTGTGCGATTTGTAAAAAAAAATTGTTTACGAAGTTATGCTTCTTTCACTTTCTTGCTTTGTTAAAAGAAAAAAACGACACCTATGTTTGTTGCCAATTTTTGGTTGAATTTGTACTATCATAATGAAAATAACTTTTGAGTTTTATGCGGGCTAAATAACTTTTGTGACCAGGAGAAGTTTTTTGTCGTAAAATCGAATTTTCGAACTTGTTCTTGCAAACAACATAACAAATTCA
This sequence comes from Andricus curvator, assembly GCA_932195095.1. Lineage (NCBI taxonomy): Eukaryota > Metazoa > Arthropoda > Insecta > Hymenoptera > Cynipidae > Andricus > Andricus curvator. Next base: position 9,713 of record CAKNYM010003945.1, on the reverse strand, counting down.
AATTTTCAGCGAAACGACGTGAGGTATACGATACACAGTTTCACGGTGTAATTGCAAGTTTCAAAAAGTCCTTCAACATTTTTTAAGCCATTTTTGGACAGGACTTGTAATTTTTCTTTTATTGAGCGAAAATGCTATGCAAAAAAACTGGAAAATTCCATTTTTGAACGATACGACGAGAGATACGGAACAAAGTTTCCGGGAGAAATTGCAGCTTTTAAAAAGTCCTACAACATTTTTTGAAAACATTTTGGGATAGGACTTGCCATTTTGGTTTTATTTAGCGAAAATAAAATGCAAGAAAATCAAAAATTCGATTTTTGAGTCAAACGACGCGAAATATGGGGAAAAGTTTTTGAAGGAATTTCAGGTTTTCAAAATTGCTACAAAATTTCTTTGAACCATTTTTCAACAGAACTCTTCGTTTTTGATTTATTTATCGATATTGGTATGCAAAAATCGAAAATTCCAAAATTACGCCAAAAGAGGGGAGATGCGTGAAAAGTCGAAATAAAGGGGGAGTACTTCTTTTATTCATGAAAAACGACATAAAAAAATCCAATTTTCAGCATAACATCGCGAAATAGGGAAGGTGGGCTGAAGAAAGGATTGCTGCTTTTTATTGAAGGTGGCTCATAAAATAAATATACATTTAAACATGTATGATGAAAATCGAGCGCGAAGCGCGAGCGTCACGATCGGAATGTGTACCTCAAAGCCTACAGAGCTTTGAGAAATTTAATCTTTAACTATACTCAACGATATAGAAAATTCAGAGTGTGCAGATGCATAAAAAAACTGCGATCCATAAAAGAGATGTTTTCGCTAAAGTTTCATTTGAGATAATTTAGATAGAGATTATGACAATTTTATAATATTTGCAAATAAACTTTTTTTTTCATTCAAGTCGAACACAAAGTGCAAAAGCGTAGAGAAAACGAGCGTACAGCGCGAGGTGAATACATTATCGAGCGCGAAGCGCGAGATCCAACAGTCTCGCGCCCTAGGCGCGCTCAAACTTGCGAGCGAACTTAGAACTTTTTCTGTTTAAAATTATTACTTCTGATTTAAAATGAAATTTCATAATTTGGAAGGTTTCAATTGAAAATCATTTAACATTGAAGGCTTTTAAGTAGAAATTATATAATCTTTATCGGTTAAATTCGTTTTTGTTCCGGTGATACTTTTCAAAGTGGAAAAACTTGTTTTATGACTTGTGGACACAAATGAAAAGAGTTACATGCCTGTCAACTACTTAAAAAATTGCAAAAGCATAAAAACATCTTCTCTTGGTAGATTAAGAAATATCAATGGAAAGTTGAAGTAGATGTAAAATATATTTCCATCGTTATTTTTAGCACACTTGAATGAAATGTAAAAATAATATTCACTTATTTTTTGTGAAAATGAAATGATTGTTAAATCTCTTACCTTGAACGTGACAGAATCTTCTCTGTATCGAAACTGTAGATTGTCCAGGTCTTCAATAGACGCTACGTTTTTAACAATCTCCCTCGCTAACGTACGATGCGTGATATGCCCTTTTTTCCTATGAATATATTAATTCTCAAATTAAGACATGATGAAATATTAATAATTTTATATTTAAATTTGGAAATTGTGAGAAAAAAAGAACGCGCTGGGTAATCGTCATGGGGAGCATGAGAAACACCAACGTGAAAATAGAATTGATACAAGAGAGGCCCGGAGAGGACAATCGTGTGTTTTTCATCAATACGTAATACGTTGATACCAAACGCGGAAGAAATCGCGCTATTACTCTCTTTCTATGACAGATACACGATTTTCCTATCCGGGCCTCTTAATAGGAAATATATAATTACCGCGTGCCTGCTGATCATTATAATTAAACAATGACACCATGAAAGGCAAAATGCCTTTCAAACAACAGTCAAGCAAATGGCGTCGGTCCCGTCGTTGGTCGTTGCACCACTACCTCCGCTAGTGCTTGGTCCGTGTGATGCGTGCGCAACTCACTTCTCGATCACTCACTTACCGAAATGGAGATAGATGATAGATACTCAAGGGAGAGGTTGAGACAAGCAGACTCTTACGGCCTCCCGGCCGATAGAGAACCACTGGTAGGCATCAATTGTCAAACGTGCCATCTCTCAAATTTCACATCAGGAAAATTGAGAAATGGCCTACGTGAAAAATTGCCGCCCTCAAGTGTTTACCTCAACAAGCTTGCTAACACCCCTTCGATGACTCATGCTTGTCGTCGCGGCTTTCTTCTCTCACGCGGGCCTTCAAAATTCCATAAAGTCACGTACACGACGCGTGACCACCGGCTGGCCAGAGTCTCTGTCTCTTTCCCTCCTATGCGCGCATCTCTCTGTCCCTTTCTTTCTCTTTCCTCTTCTCTCTACCTCATGACTCTCAGCCGGGGAACGCAACCGGCGGCGACGCTTTGCGATAAAAAGAGCTTTTCAAAGATATATTTTTACATAGAAAATTACACTAAAGAGTTTAGTACAATAATGTTGAGATAAAAATCACTCTGAATGAAATGAAACCAAGTTAAGAGGTCCCGACCAAGTGAGAACGGCATTAGGACATTTTGAACGAAAGACAAATATACTTTTCTTTTATTATTATTCATACCGACCAGGGAGCTTTTCCCAATTTGTTTTCAACCAAACTAAAGACAGATAATTAGTTTCCTTTATCCATACCTTAATACATTAATTAAGTAATGAATAAATTAAGTAAAGTACCTATGGTCGAACGAGAAGAGAGAAACTATTTTCTGTCTTGTTGCATTTATAAGAAATTAAGTTATTTCCTTAGTAATTAAGTTCGTTTATTTTCAGCTGAGAAAAATTAATAAATTGATATATGCGTAAATATGAAGATATATACACATTTTAACGGAGTTCCGGAGAAAACTCGGAAAGATGTAAGGCAACTTTGCGGGGTTTCGCCGAAGCCGTACCTGACCTCCGAAGGGAAGGAAAGGACGGCTTGCTTAGGGTAATTTTTAAAGCAAACTCACCGCCCAGCCAGGACAGCAAGTCTAAAATAGAGTTATACTTACCGATTTTTAATGGTTGTAGGCAACCATGGTTAATAATAAGTTAATTTTGGCCTGTTTCCTTGCCATTCTCTCCGGCTATGTAGTAATTATACTCAGTGACCACTGAGTATTTCCGACAAAAACATGTATCGGGTCGGTGTCAGAGCGGAACACTTTTGACAGCTCGTAAACAACGAGCAGACAGTTCAAAGCAGCGACAACCGACCGTAAACCATGAAAGTAGTACGAGAGGATGGGACAAAACCGACACGGCGCAGGGCTCGGTTCGGGCGGTGTTGCCAAATGTGGCGACGTTGATGAGGCTGGAGGCGCTGTTGCGGGCAATACTCCTTTCGGCGTCGGCACGTAGTCTAACGGGGAACCGTCCTCCGCAGGGGAGGTGACGCTGAAATGGACGTTCACCCATTCAGCGGTGCGTGACGTCACGGGCTGCGGGACGTACGGGCTCGTGCGGGTGTCGGCGGGAGTAACGACGGTCGCTGGTCGCATGTGCGGGGGGTTGAAGAGGCCAGGGGGGGGTTGGGGGGTGCTGAATGGTCGAGCTCGACCAATTCTATCGCCTCCGCTACTTTTTTGATGCGAAACTTCTGCTGCCTTGCTGCGCTTCTCCGGGCCCTTGAAGGATTCCTTTTAGTGGAGCGACCGATGTGCATCTAGAAAAGAACATGTCGGTAGAGACATATCGGATTTTTTTAGCGGGTTGGGGAGTGGATGGAGGATGAGGGCTGAGATTCCAGCGCACGAGGAGGCAGGCGTGGGTGGTGGAAAGTTTGCTGGAGTTCCAGCGCATCAGGAGGTGGGAGTGGGTGGTGAATATGTGCTGGAGTTTCAGCGCACGAGAAGGGGAGAGTGGGTGGTCAATGTGTGCTGGAGTTCCAGCGCACGAGAAGGTAGGAGTGGGTGGTGAATGTGAGCTGGAGTTCCAGCGCACGATGAGGGTAGACTGGGTGGGGGATGTGTGCTGGAGTTCCAGCGCACGAGGAGGATAGAGTGGGTGGTGGATGTGTGCTGAGGTTCCAGCGCACGAGGATGGGAGAGTGGGTGGTAGATGTGTGCTGGAGTTCCAGCGCACGATGAGGTGGTAGTGGGTGGTGAACGTGTGCTGGGATTCCAGCGCACGAGGAGGTAGGAGGGGGTGGTAAAGGTGAGCTGAGATTCCAGCACAAAAGGGTGTAGGAGTGGGTGATTGTCGACGAAGAGAGTCACTTACCGTGATGGCGAGTTCGGGGGTCCTCATCGAGAAGAAAAGTTGTCGAGATAGATTGGTGCTGACAGAGCTTTTATTTAGAGACGTTCACTGAACTGTGTCTGATTGAGGGAGTTAATTGAGTATTAATTCGCTCACAATTATTGGGCTGCAAGCGCGTATAACAAATTAATCGAAATTTTTACACAAAAATGTGTTTGTCGAATTTTTACATTCTCATCAGAGAAGGTATGAGATTTGTGTAAAATTTGAGACCCGCCCGCTCTGCCCGTTTATGTCAAATGTCCACGTTTTGAGACATTCTGAACCCAAAAAACAGGTTTTCGCTAATGGGTCTGTCTCTCTGTCAACCAAAAAAGATCCACAAATTTGTTATAAATTTTTGTTATAAGAATACATTCAAAATGAAAAAAAAATAATTTTTTGGAAAAACGACACAAGCTACAATAACATTTTAAAGAATAACATTTCTTGTCTAAATTATATGTACGAATTTTCTTAAAACCACTTCACGCTAGGATGCATATTTTTGGTTCAAATCGTAAAAAATAACATTGAAGATGAACCAATTAAATTTATGGAAAAACGACACAAGTTGCAATACAATGTTTAATAACAAAATTCTTTCTTGTTATATAGGTTGCGCACTTTTTTTTTAATTATAAAAACAAGGCAATGAAAACACATATGTTTCAATACCCAATGCATATTATGAATTGTAATAATATGAATTTGTTCAAATGATACATTTTTCAGAGTAGCTGAGAATGACATTTATTGCAGAATTATGAACAAATATTAATGTATACCATTAAGCCATTTCCCTTTCGGGGTAGGCGTGACACTACCCGATTCGGGTAGTGTTTCTAGGTTGATAACTTGTAGTAAATAACTACAAGTGTGGGCTCACCACACCCACGATGTGCCAACAGCACTCAGTTTTCTCGAATGGTCACCCATCCAAGTGCTAACCGCGCCCAACGCTGCTTAACTTCAGTGATCTGACGAGAACTGGTTTTTTCAGCGTGGTATGGCTGTTGGTATAACAAAGGTAATCATGATAAATAAATTTGGTAATTTATTTCGCAATATCTGAATTAGCAATCCCAGGCCGAGGTACAGAAATAAATGTAATATACTGTTGATACTATAGTGTTGCATATTGTAGAAAAGTTTGCATTTTTGACAAAATCGCGTGCGAAGCGCGAGATACGTGATGACAATGTGTTCGTTAAAGCCGAAGGAGCTTTAACAAAAGAGAATCCACAATCATCAAATTATATTTGTCGATGCTCTGACTTTTTATTTTAATAGGTCACACTACAGCGTCACTCTCTCACTCCCAATGAACAGAAAGCCACTTAGCCCCCCCCCCCGCCTCACAGAGAGGCCCTCCTCGAAAATACTTTCGAATTGGAAAAACGAGGAAAACGAGAGAAATTGGAGGGCCTGAAAAAGAGGTCAGTTTTCCGCTTGTGTATGTTTCTACGTGAATTCCAAACAAAAGTTAAGGGCATGTGATACTTCGTCGTGTGGTAAATCAGGTTCAGTTCCCCGGGTTTTCGCCCACAAAAATTAAAATTTTTAAAAACTGAAATCAGCGATGCTATAATATAGTATAACGGACGTCAGCGAACTCTTTTTTTGAGGGATATAATATAAGAAAAAATTTATTCTGCTAAATAAAAATGTTATGTATGTGCACTATTTTGAGGCTAGGAACGGTTTTCAGCTCTCTGTCACCCCGATAATGTAGGTCTATCTTACCAGCCTAGCTGGTAATGTACATAGAACAATTGGAGACTTTCGGAAACAGTTTTATTCACTTTTTCTTAATAGTGTGAGCACACACTACTTTATCCACGATGTAACGCACCCAGCATATCCGGTATGAGCAATTTTTTTAAGTTTGAGGTAATTTTTCTTGAAAATCGGTTTCAATTAGTTTTCCAGTGATATTCCGAAATAGTACATTTACATTTGATAAAAAATGTAATTGTTATAAACAAATGGTATACAGAAATTTACTGGTTGTGCAATCTTTTAAAGTATGAGGTACTTTTTTGGAAATTTGTTTCATTTGGTTTGCCAATGATATTCATCATATTCAATAAATGATGACGTGTATATTGTATACTTTTTTGATTTCCTGTAGATACCTTTCCCCTAAACTTATTTCTTCCAGTCACACGCATGCAAAGTGTGATTGAAGTCACTTTTCTGCCACAGTGAGCCTCAACTAACTTTAAGCTAAAAAGATATTATAAAAACTTTTTTTTCGGAATATTATTCTTACATAGTATAGTATGCGGATTGTTAAAAATTAAATATAGAGTTAAAACAGGTTGAAAAAATTTGTTGTCTACAAAGTTTACTAAAAAATTACATTACTAGACTTTTTTGTAGAATTTTCCCCCCGGATGATGTTCGGATATTTTTGCCACGCAAGTGAAAAAATGATGGGAGCGCTTTTTTCAGAAAAGAATATTAATTTTTCAAAATGCTTTTTGCATTGCATTAGACACGTGAAGCACACTTCCATACAAAAAGTGGAATGAAACACATTATTTTCTAAGTACTTTTTCATATTATCAATTTGTTTTCACCAAAACTTCTTGAAAAGATATTTGCAAATTCATAATGGTTTGCCATTTTACCGACTGCACAAGGGTTTCCTGCGGAACCCTAAAAATGTTAATGCGAAATATAAATTAAGTAAACCAAAGAGTTTTTGTGCTATTTGTGCTAGGGTAGCTAAGGGGGACGAGTCGCAAGGTCTACATTATTATCTATTTTAATAGCAACACCTTGGTGAGTATTTGAACAAGAGTTTATTTCAAAATTATTATTCAATACTCGCTGCGTGATTGTCCTCCTCATAAATGTGATTGCGCTCCAGTGATCCAGTCCATGGGGTGAAGTAAGTGGTCGAAAGCTCAAGAATCAGAAATTTGCCTGGAAAATATTGGAATTAAGTTACATTTTAAATTATTTCCGGAAATATTTGAAATCCCTACAAATCTGTGGAAAAGTTTTCTGAAAAGTTCTTGAAATCTTTGGAAATCCTATACAATTCTTTAAAATCGTTTGAAATTTATTAAATCTCTGGAAATTTTTGGGAATTTAGTAAAATCCCTTGAAGAACTTTCCTTTAAGAATTATAAAAATCTACTAAAATAACTAGAAATCTCTAAAATCCTTTGAAATCCTTGGAGATTCAATAAAATCCTTAAAGTCTTGTAGAATTCCCTAAAATACCTACAAATCTTTGAAATCGGTAAGAAAGCCTTGCAATTTAATTTAATTTATTTTCCAAAGTTCTATTGAAGTCCCTTGGAAATTTTGGAACATATTCTTTAAAGTTATCTACAAAACCAAAGTTTTAAATCCCCAGAAATCGTTGAAAACCTTTGTAATTTTTGGAATCGCTAGATACCCAAAAATCTTGCATTCCCTTATCTCTTCCAGAACATTTGATTCCATTGATGTCCAAAGATACCTGAAAATGTTTCGTTCCCCTATCTGCCCTGGCGGACCGAACGAACGGAACGGATATGCTACAGCGTATCCTTATAGTATCCACATCGTATCCTCTCCGTATCATGCAAGAAAAACTCATTAAAAAAGAAAGATTAACATTTCACTTGTTGAAATTCGGATTCGACGTGAAATTTTGAGTTAAAATGTCACAGAGTAATCTCAATAGTTTTTCTTGCAACATTAAAAACTTCAAAAAAATATAATACTTATCGATGACGTGCGCTGAACGCGACTTCAAACGCATCGTCGTTCAGGAACAGTTAATAGGCATTATCCGTCGACGATGCGTTTGAAGTCGCCTTCAGCCCACGTTATCGATAAGTATTATATTTTTTTAAAGTTTTTAATGTTGCAAGAAAAACTATTGCGATTACTACATGACCTTTTAACGCAAAATTTCACGTAGAATCCGAATTTCAGCAAGTGAAATGTTCATCTTCCTTTTTTAATGAGTTTTTCTTGCATGAAACGGAGGCGATACGATGTGGATACTATAAGGATACGCTGTAGCGTATCCGCTCCGTTCGTTCGGTTCGCCAGGGTGTTCTGAAACACCCTCCTTTTCTACCCATAAGATAATTAAAGTTCGAAAAAAATCCCAAAAAATGCCTTTACTTCCAGACCTACATTTTTTTGGTTTAGAATGGTTCCATTGGAGGTCCAAAGATACCCGAAAATGTTTCGTTCCCCTATCTCTTCCAGAACACCCTCTATTTCAACCCATAAGATAATAAAAAAATAAAAAAAGGCCATAACTTCCAGACCTACATTTTTTGGGTTTAGCATGATTTCATTTGATGTCCAAAGATACCTGAAAATGTTTCGTTCCCCGATCTGTTCTGGAACACCCTCCTTTTCTACCCATGAGATAATTAAAGTTCGAAAAAAATCTCAAAAAATGCTCTTATTTCCAGACCTACATTTTTTTGGTTTAGAATGGTTCCATTGGATGTCCAGAGATACTATTTTATTTTAAGTTGAAGATTTTAGGTGAAAATGCAACTATATTGTTGAAAATTTTTCTTTCCGGTAAAATAGTAATCTTAGTAGTTGAAATATTATATTTCTAGTTAAAAATTCATTTCTTTGTTTTAAAATTTAACTATTTTGTAGAAGACTGTTTTTTTTTCTTAAAAATTAATTTTATAAATGAAAATTTAACTATTCAATGTTCTTCCATTCTATTTCCATGTTTTTTGTTTGTTGAAAATGTGTCTTTTTTAGTTTGAAATTAATTAATTGATCTTTTTGGTGGAATTTTCATTTCTTTGGTTGATAATTAGTTTTTTTTATCTTGAAAATTAAACTATTACATTTCTTCTCGAAAGTTGATGTTTTTGATAGAAAGGTAATCTTCTTGGTTGAAAACTCATCTGTTTAGTTGAAAATTTAACTATTTTGTTAAAAATGTATTTTATTTGGTTGAATTATAATTTTTTTACTAACAAAATAAGCATTCTATTTCAAGTTGAACATTTTAGGTGAAAATTCAACTAACACATGGGTCATTAAGTCCCGGGCCTAACACACAAGTTGTACCACGAATGCCATGTCGATTTTTTTGTCAGTAGTATCAACCTTTAGAAGATATCTGTGAAAATTTCATGACATTCGGTTCAGTGCTTGTCGAGATATTGAAGGTTCTTTAAACAATGGACAAAAACGAGTTTCGTGTGTTAATCAAACACTGTTTTTTAATGGGAAAAAATACCGTTCAAGCTCAGCAATGGCTTGAAAAGTGTTACCAGGAAAATTCCCCGTCGAAAACGACCATTTGCCGATGGTATGCGGATTTTAAACGCGTAAGAACAACCACCGAAGACGCGGAGAGGCCAGGTCGTCCAATTGAGGTGGCTACGCCCGAAAACATCCAAAAAGTTTTTAAAATGGTCATTTCGAATCGAAAAG
>CAKNYM010003941.1:0-20607 GCA_932195095.1 Andricus curvator | reverse complement strand
AACAAATTTCGCGCATAAAGGTGGTAGTTGGGTGTACAATCTAAACATGAATAATACAAACAATAAAGTAGCCTCGGAATGGACTGAAACTTTGATTGAGGTTTTGAAATATGGTCAGGAGTAGATAGGGAATCACATGGTAGTCAAGGGGTCGGTTTGATTATGAATGAAAAAGCAAGATATATGTTTCAAAAACGACTTAAATACTTTTTTCTCCCCTTTTCAGATAGTTGGAAAAAAATCTTTCTGATTGTAGGATTTATTATAAAGATACGGAAATATACGCTGAAGTAAAGGAATTACCTTCTTCATTTTAAATCAAATACAACTTTAGTCATTTTTATCTGAAGAACATTGAACATAACATATGGTCGTTGCGAAGCGCGACGACCAAATTGCGCGCAGAAAGCGCGCTCAAACTTTTGGGTTTCTATTATGCGATGAACAGAAACGAGCGTGAAGCGCGAGGTTCACATGATGATCATACCAAATATCGAGCGCGAAGCGCGAGTGTCGTGATGAGAATGTGTTCCTTAAGGTCGATAGAACCTTAAGTAAATTAGTTCTTATTTTTATGTAAAACTGACATAATTAAACCAAAAGCAGGTCATAACGATGAAGCTTACTAATAGAGTATTAGCCTGCGAAGCGCGCAATAGCGAGCACACGAAGTGTGAAAACCTAGACGACAAATGTGTCCGAGCGCGCAGCGCGAGGTGAATGCATTATCGAGCGCGAAGCGCGAGATAAACATATAATCGAGCGCGAAGCGCGAGATCCAACAGGTGCGCGCCCTAGGCGCGCTGAAACTTGCGAGCCGCGCGCGAAGCGCGCAATGAGAATGTGCCCGCGAGGCGGGCAGATTTTTTTACTTGAAATTGTCGAAAAGCAGCAGCCAGTCGCAACGAAATCTCACTAAAAAATAGAATTTTGCTTAAAACATAAAACCTAAAAAAGATAGTAATTCCAGGTAATGTCATTCCAGTGCGTCAGAGTGAGATGTTTTCAAAGATAACCTCAAATTTTTGTCAATCATGTCGAAATCATGAGAATAATCTTTCCTCTAACCTCTCCACTGTCACATCTTACAAATCCTGGCTTTAGTAACATTCTTGGCATTTGGACATCTTTTAGGCCCTTTATCCTTTCAAAATACGTTTCAAATAATAAACACAAAAATAGGTTAAGTTTACTATTTACACTTGCAATCGATAGTGGCCATATCGATTCCCCCATCAACCGAACAACAGCACTAATCAGACTGAAGTACTTCCGGCGATCCGCTGAAGCAATCAGATTTTCCCGCACCAATTCAAAAAGTATACTTTTTAAACATTAAAAAAATTCAAACTTATTTGAAAAAAAAAACTTTATTTGAATAATTACATTAATTTTTTAGTGCTTTTTCAATTTAACTAAGTCAAAAATTTGAATTATTTTATAAGAATATAATACTAGAGCGGCCACTAGACTTAATAGAACCCAATAAGAAAATCCAACAATTTTTGGTTTAAAAGTCATCTCTTTGTTGAAAATTCATCTTTAATAATTGAAAATTCAAACACTTGGGTAAAAATTGTTCCAATTTATTAAAACATAATTCTTTGTGTTGATAATTCATAATTTAATTTCAAAATTAATTTCTTTGGTTGAAAATTCATTTTAATTTTTAGGGTTGAAATTAATTGTTTTAACTGAAACTGTAACTTTTCCATTTTTGGTTGAAAAGTTATCTTTTTAGTTTAAAACTCGTCTTTTTTAGTTGGAAAATTCATCATGTTTGTTGAAAATGTATCTCTTTTGTTGAATATTCGTTTTTTTGTTGTTGAAATATAACGTTTAGTTGAAAATTCGCTTTTTCTTTTAGTTAAATGTTTTTCCAACTGACAATATAGCTTTGAAATTTTTTGTTAAAAAATGATCTCTTTTGGTTGAAAATTCCTCTTTTTTGGTTACAAATTCATCCTTTTACTTGAAATTGATCTTTTTTGGCTAAATATTTATCTATCACGATTTTTGTTCAGAATTAATCTTTTGAGGTTGCAAATTTAACTATTTGGTTGAAAATTCGACTGTTTTCTAAAAAATTTATTTTTTTAGCTAGAAAATTTAACTATTAACTTAAAATTGCAACTGTTTTTGGTTTTAGTTAAATATTTTGTTTCAAAATTCGACTATTTGGTTCAAATTTTCATTTTTCCAGGTAAAAAATTCAATTATTTAGTTAAAAAGTTATCTATTTCATTAAAAATTTAATCATTATGTTAAAAATTAAAGTATTTTGTTAAAAAGTCATCTTTTCTGGTCAAAACTTCAACTGTTTTGTTAAAAATTCATCTACTCTGTGGGAGAATCCGTCCTTTTGGATTGAAAATTCATCCTCTTTGTTGAAAATTAAACTTTTGTTGTTATTTCGAAGATTCATCTTTTGTGTTTGAAAATTCGTACCATTTGGTTAAAAATTCAACTATTATGTTCCAAATTCGTCTCTTTTTATTGAAAGTTCAAGTATTTGGTAGTAAATGCAACTTTTCGGATGAAAATCAATTTTGTTTTAACATTCAATTACTTGGGTGTAAATTTAATTATTTGGTTAGATAATGAATTATTTTATTAAAAATTCAACTATTTTCTAAACCATTTAGCTTTCCAACTTAAAAACTCAACTCTTTTGTTTAAAATTTAGAAGAGGTCAATTTTGGCTGCTTCAATTTCAGTTTGGGTTTGATAACTTCAAATGAAAAAATTGGCCTTAACAGTTTGAACTTTTTCATTTCAATGACCGAAAAAAATGGCTGCGAACCAGGAATTGCCCAGAAATTCTTTCAGGCGATAAAAGTGGCCATCCTGAATAAGAAAGAGTTTTTCTTCTTATTGATTTTGTATGTATTAGACTAAAACATAAGCATTCGCATAGGAATAAATTTTTAGTATCTCCGAGCAAAAATAAAACTAATTTGCCTTCTGCTGTTTTTTTCGTAGGATAACCCGTTTGCAATTTACAGTGTTACAAACAAATGATTTTTGAACAAAATTGGCATATTTGCACAGTTGTAGCACATGATCTATTGCTCAGAAAATTTTAAAACATGTACATTATCTGTATCGAGGTTAGATCTCTTGAAAACAAAAAGACATCTTCCGACTGAATGAAAACTTCTCTCCGTGAATTGTTGTTGAAAAATTTTCATATTCAAGAGTACTAGACTTTTTATTTGATTATAAAAAATCAGCCAGGCCAACCAGTGTCATAATTTTCCCTAAAACTGCCGCAAAACCTATACCTACTAATAACATTCTTTACTCTCATAAACTCTCTTGCTTCATTGTATATAACAATTGCAATTTTCTATGGAACACTGAAAAAATGTACAACAGTAACAAATTTCAAAAATCCAAAAAAAGAATTTTTTTGAAAAGTAGCGCATGAGAACCTTGAATATGCATAGTTAATGTACAGCACATTGATCCATTGTAATTTAAAAAAATTATAATTTCTCTTAACTTTGTGCAAACAATCAGAAGGCAAGATTTTGAAAATGGAAACAGGCTAGGTCAAGTTTACAATTTCAGAATAGGACCTTCTTCTTGTTTCAATAGGGTTTAAAATGTTACACCATCGCGTTATTTTATTACATTTTTCTATTTTTCTATTTTTCACTTTTCCCATTTTTATAATTATTTTTTGATTACTATTATACAGTCCTAAACAAGTTTATATATTTTCACTGAGTAATTAGTTGTTTTTCACTATCGAATTAGAAAATACCTTGAAAAATCGAATTATTAATTTTTTGCTAATCTTTAATGGCCCACTTTTCGCTAATCAAAGCTGTAAAATTTCACTAGTTATCAGTTAAGTTTGAATCATTTTGATTCAGAGAGGCAGTAAAGTATCTTTTGCGTAAGAAAAAGGCTATGAAATAAAAATAAACTTCTTTAGACACCTAGGTTCATCCTTATCCAAGGCAAATAATTTTTACAAATTTTGCTAAATAATTGCAATTTCTTATGGAAAATTAGAAAAATGTACAACCGAAAAAAATGTTGAAGATCGAAAACAGAACACTGTTGAAAAGTAGCACTTTTGAAGATCCTGGATGTGTATAATTAATTTGGAGCTCATTGATTTGTTGTGACTTCAACATTGTAAAAAAAAATTTTTCTTTCCACCAGAAGGCAATGTTTTTAAATTGGAGACAGGCTACATCACGCTTACAATTTCAAAATATGACCTTCTTATTGTGCCAATAGAGTCAAGAATGTCACATCATCGCGTCGCTTTATTAAACTTTTCATTTTTAACTTTTCCATAATTTTTTTTTTATTATCATATACAGTCCTAAATAATTTTTTTTACCAAGCAATTAGTTTTCCATTTTCAAATTAGGAAAATCTAGACTAATCGAATTAATAATGTTCTACTAATCGTTTGCGTAAAAAAAATAGCTATAAAATAAAAAAAAACTTCTTTAGGCATGCAAGTTCATTTCCACGTTTTCCTTGTTTACAACTTTTTCCGAATTATTATATACAGTCTTAAATAAATTTTGGTTACCAAGCAATTAGTTTTCCAGTATTGAATTAGGAAATGTCTCGACTATTCGAATGAATAATTTTCTATTAATCTTTAGTGGTTCGCTTTTCGCTAATCTAAACTGTAAAATTTCACTAGTTATTAGTGAAATTTTACCAATTTTTATTCTCTAAAGTGTCTGATTAAGGAAATAGATTTTTTTTAAAATGTTTTCATTAATCTGGGGCAAAAAATAAAACTTTTACTCTTGTGACATTTTCTCGTACGAGGAGCCAATATTTATTCACAGCCTTATAAACAATATATTTTTGATAAATATCCGCTCGCTTACAAGCCACAATCTTCAAGTTATGAAAAAATGTGCTGTCACAATGATAAGCGGTTTTTTTAATATTTAACTCACATCCTATTGTGCTAAAATATACAACACTGATAGTCTATGTAATTTACTCAGAGATTGACGTGTATGGATTTTTGCAGTTATTACTTCGACTTTTGTCGTTATTAAAAAAGGTTATCGTTACAAATTTCTAAAATTATGGCTTGTACGGGGCTATAGATTTATAAAAAATACATTAGTTTAGTTTGTACCAAAGATAAATATAAAAATTTAAAAAAATCGATTTTCCTATTTAAGGGTTTTTGTTAATAAAAATAGTTATAAACACTGCGGAGCAGGTATCGAGATTGCTAGCAGAGATAATTATACTGCTTACGGTAAAATTAGCGTTATGAAAATAAGCTATCGCGAATGATTTGAAAATTGTGGCTCGTGCGTAGAATTATGAAAAATATGTTGTTTATAAGGCTGTGAATAAATGACGGCTCATCGTATGAGAAAATATCACATGAATAAAAAGTTTTAGTTTGTATCAAGGATTACTGAAAAAATTAAAAAAAAATGAATTCTCTGCATTGAGGGGTTTTTTTATAACAACTAGCATTTTATTTCTGAAAATTTCAGACATTTCAAATCAAAATTTAAACAGAGAAGTTAATCTTTAACCAAATAGTTGAATTTTTAAACAAAAAAGATGAATTCTCAACGAAAAATGTAATAGTTGATATTTTAATTCAAAAAGATTTTTACTTTAAATAAAACGCAGTTGAATTCATCCCAAAAAGACAAATTATCAAAAAAATTGTTGAATCCTTGACCAAAAAAGATTAATTTTCAACCAGTTTTATTCTTAACCAAAAAACATTAAAGATTTTTCAAAATTGACGAATTTTCTACAAAAAAAGTTGAACATTTTAACCGAAAAATATGAATTTTTCACAAAAAAGTTAAATTTAAACCAAATAGTTGAACTTTCAATCAAAAACATTAATTTTCTATCAAGAAGATTAATTTTCTACCAAAATAGACAAATTTTCAACTCGAATGATGAATCTTCAATAAAAAAATGACTTTTTAACAAAGTAGTACAACTTTTAACCAATAAGTTGCATTTTCAACCAAAAAAGAATTTCTTAACAACAAATTTAATGCTTGATATTTTAATCCAAAAAGATTTTATTTTTAAATCAAAAACAGTTAAACTCATAAATAAAAAAAATTCTCAACAAAATGGTTGAATCCTCAATTAAAAAGATAAATTTTCAACCAAAGAAATGAATTTTGAACTAAAATGATGAATCTTCAACCAAAACAGTGCATTTTTAATAAAGTAATTTAACCAAGTATTTTAATTTTCAAGCAAAAAAAGATAAATTCTCAACGAAAACTATAATGGTTCATAACTAAACTGAAAAATAGTTTTAATTTTAACTAAAAAAGAGTTGAATTCATTCAAAACGACGAATTTTCAATAAAATAGCTGAATCCTCAGCCACAAAATTTCTACCAAAAGAAATGAATTTTTAAACCGGAAAGGCGAATTTTCAACAAAACTGTTGAATTTGCAATTAAAACAGATATTCCAGTCCAGAATAAAAAAATTAGGCTAATTATAATTTGAATACATTAAAAAATATCGTATCAATTTTCGGAAATCTTGCAAAGTTTTAAAATACTTTTAATCTCTTCAAAATTCAAAAAATTCCTTAATATCTTTTAAACTGACTCGCATTATTCCTAAAGTGGTTTTAAAATCATCCAGATTCGTTTTTTACAACTTTGGAAATATTTGTTAATGTTTTGAAGTCTTTTTAAATATTTTCTTTATATTAATTTTTAAAGATAAATAATCACTTTAAATATTTCCAGGAATGTTAAGAAAATTTTTTTACTATCTTGATACCTTTCACAACCTTCAAAATCTTCAACATTTTATTTCAAAGTCTTCTAAAATCTAAATTTTGTTTTAAGTTTATAAAATTTTTTATTATCTTACATTTTTTAAAGAAACTTCTATATATCTTTTAAAATGATTCTATTTTTTCTTTAACTTTGAAAAAATTCTGAAACATTAAAAAAATGCTTTCAAATCTTCCACATTCGTTTTTGAAAATATTTTGGAATGTTTTGAAATCTTTTAAATATTCTTAAAAAATAAATATTGTTCAGTAAAAAATCATTAAAAATGTTCCGAGAAATCGTAAGAAAATTTTTTTATTCACTTGAAACTACTACTTTTCGCATTTAAAGTATTTAAGCTTCATATTCATCTTACATAGTAATTTCTCACGTTGGATTTTCAACAATCAGAAAGAAATGTCAAAGAAAAAAAATTGTTTCCTTCTGACGAAAAAACAGGACCTTACTGACAAATTTTAGATCAAAATCCAATATTAAAAAATAATTAAAATTTTCTTCTTTATCCATAATGTTTAGAAACATTCAGAAATAATCTTTATCATCAAATAGAATTACTTATTTGGAATTTTGATTTACTAAATTGATTTTGAAGAAAATTCTCAATCTTTATTAATATATAAATGCATATAACCTCATTTAATATGGTCAAGGGGTTATGAATAGGATCTTTTTGTCATTTTTAAAACAATGGTCCAAACGTTAAGAACAGAATATTGTTGCCTTTATTATTAAAGAATTATTTACAATTTGAAGTTTCTCTTTCCGAAATAAATTTTCAGAATAAAAATTCCATACATATTTGGAAATTTCGATTTACGGAATTCGAGAAAATTCAAAAAAATAAACTGAAAACAGCCACTTAAAGTCATAATAACGCAGTATAGCGTATGCAAACAATCAGATAGTCAACAACAATGAGTGCGAGATTTTTTGATAATTTCGTTCCACTTATTTTTACATTCTCATCCTATAATGAGAAGGTATTAGATTTGTGTAAAATTTGACCGTCTTCCCCGTTTTTGCCAAATGTGCACGTTTTGAGACCCCCTGAATCCAAAAAACAGGGTTTTACAAAATGTCTGTCTGTTAGTCTGTAGATTTGTAGTTTTTTAGCACGATAACTGTCAAAAGAATTAACGTATTGGATTGGGCTTTGGTGTACTCTTTGAGTATCATAAAATGAAAAAAATAAAAATAAAAAATAATAATATCTAATAAAATAATAATAAAATAATAATAAAATGTAAAAATCATAAAATGTTTGTTAGCCAGACATTTTGGATAAAAATTCAAAAAGTGAGCACATTTTGAAAATTTTTGAGATCATTTTTTTTAATATTTAAAAATTCTATGGACGGATATTAATAGTACTCAAAAAGATTATAGCATTTGCAAAATTCCCAAAAACAAACGAAAATGAACATTGAAAGCCAAAAAAACGCACGATATGAAAAAAAGTCAAGAGAAGAAAATTGTTTCTTTTTGAACACCCTACAATATTGTAATAACACTTTTTTTAATTTTCTCGAAAAATCGGAAATTCAAATTTTTATCGCACAAAAAAATGATGAAAACCAAAAATTCCATTTTGTGGTCAAACTATGCAAGATACAAAAAAAGATGAAGAGACAAAAATAGTACACTCAAAAAAGGTCTACAAATGATTTATTAATCACTTTTTGATGGGGCGCGTAGTTTTGGTTTCATTTGTAAAAAATAGATTTAAGAATAAAATAAATTAAATTTTTGGACAAATGACACAAACCACGAAAAAAATTAATAAACAAAAGTTGTTCACTCAGAAAAAAGCTACAAATTTTTCATGAATAATTTTTTGATAGGATGCGTAATTTTTGTTTCAATCGTGAAAAATAACATAAACAATAACAAATTTTTTTGGAAAAACGGCGCAAGGTGCGAAAAAAGATAAATAGACAAAAGTTGTTGAACCAAAAAAGATCTACAAATTTGTTATGAACTTTTGTTATAAAAATAAATTTAAAATAAAAAAAAATAATTTTTTGGGAAAACGATACACGCTACAATAACATTTCATATAACAAAATTTTTCGCCTTAATTACATTTGCAAATTTTCTCATAACCACTTTACGCTAGTATGCATATTTTTGGTTCAAATCGTAAAAAATAACATTGAACATAAAGAAAATTAAATTTTTGGAAAAACGACACAAGCTGCATAAATGCATAATAACACAAATGCATAATAACAAAATTGTTTTTTTTTAATAGGATGCGCACTTTTTTTCAATTATAAAAACAAGACAAGGAAAATAGTCTGTTTTTAATATCAATGCATATTATGAATTGTAATAATATACATTTATTGAAATGATATAGCAATCACAGGCCGACGTACAGAAATAAATGTAATATGCATTTGATATAATAATGTTGAACATATAATATAGAAAATTTCGCATTTTTGACAGAATCGAGTGCGAAGCACAAGGTACGTGATGAGAATGTATTAGTTAAAGCCGAAGGAGCTTTAACAAAAGAGAATTCACAATCACCAAATTACAGTTGCCGATGATTTGACCTTTAATTTTAAAAGGTTTGTGCACAAATATGGGGGAAATACAAAGACCGAGCGCATAGCGCGAGGTAAATACATTATCGAGCGCGAAGCGCGACATTCAACAGCAAGAGTTTTAGGAAAAATTATGTCATTTTTTGACTTGGATGATTTCTTATTGAAAAATGAAAAGTCTAGACGATTTCCTCTTTAAAATTGCAATTCTTTAACAACAATTCACGGAGAGAAGTTTTCATTCGATCGAAAGATTTCTTTTTGCTTTCAAGAGATCTAACATCGATATAGATAATGTGCATGTTCTAAATTTTTCTGAGCAGTAGATTCTGTTGTAAAACTGTGCAAATATGTTAATTTTGTTA
The DNA here is from genome assembly GCA_932195095.1 of Andricus curvator. Lineage (NCBI taxonomy): Eukaryota > Metazoa > Arthropoda > Insecta > Hymenoptera > Cynipidae > Andricus > Andricus curvator. The sequence continues at coordinate 10,893 of CAKNYM010003941.1, read as the reverse complement.
AAAAATAATTTTTTTTTGTAACGCTGTAAGTTGCAAACGGTATATCCTACGAAAAAACTGGAAGAGGCAAAAAGTTATATTCTTGCTCGGAGATGCCGCAAATGAATTAAAAAATTATTAATCAGTGATGAACACCTTCGAGTGAAAATACTACCTTATATGCGTTTCAGTTTGATACTAAGTATTCACAATTAATATATGAATAAAGATCAAATAATCGAATGCAACATCCAAGTCATTTCCAGATTGACAAAATAAAAAAAACACAGCTCTATTAGGACAAACAATAGTGAGAAAAACAGATATTAATTTAAGCAGACGATAACTCAATATTTTTAGGTTCATCTGTGCCAGACATCTCAGATATCAGTCAAATCTATCCCATAGTTCTATTTCCAGATAATAATGATTTTTCGTCTGCTTTACTATCTATTTTTCGCAATAAAATATAATTTGTTTATGCAAACATAACAATTCGGTAAAAGGCTAACCAATAAATGTTGTTGAGCCAACAAAACATTTTATTGGGCTAACAAAAGAATTTGGTTCGGACAAAAAACCAGTTTTGTTGGACCAACAAAACTGAGCCAACAAAAAATGTTGTTGCACGAAGAGCAACCAAATTTTTGTTGGTCAATGAAAACAGTTTTCTCAGTGCATATACTGTTAAAGCCCGGAGTTTGCTTCTCCCTTTGAAATTGTGAAATAAAACTAAATAAATAAGTAAACATCTAGTCCCTCTTCCGTCGACTTGTTTAATCGTTTCATAAAAGTCATTTTATGATGCTTATAAATATTTCATGATATTCACTTTTTTTGGGCCAAAGTCACGTCAACTAACCTCTTATATACACGCTTATAAGCATATTCAATAGTAGATTGTATAAAAGCTTGTCACATTCCTTAGATTTTCATATTAGTATCTGATTAGCAAAAGAGTTCAGACAAGTTCAAAGTCAGTTGTTCTTGAACAAGAACCAAGTGATTATACTCTTAAGTACGTGAAAAATGGGATTGTGGAAATTAATATTCGCTTTTATATTTGCTATAAAATTGGTTATCAGCATGGTTCCATCAGCGGCCGTTATCTCGGAAAATACTACACCAATATCACCTACCACATCTGTACCACCAGTAGAGATGGGTGCCCATAAAGGTAAATACAGCTTTGGACCAAGACTTGACGCAGAACAACTTCTAGGCAGAGAATTCTACATAAGTTATAATCCCGACACCCACTGGTTAGTGAATTATTTTAAAAACGGTGTCTGCTCATACCCGGCGCATTTTAGGAACCCTCCTGGACACAGAATTACTCGAATTGAAGTTGAAAGTTCCTTAGGCCTTAATTCTCATGGAGAAATTGTTCAACTAATGCCTTTTGATGAACATAACAACTTCGTGGAAGTAATATTCCAGAGTAAAAAGAACCACGGGATCAATTACACCATACGATTGTACGTTGTTGCCGAAAATTAACTTGTTTATCAAACTACTAGACGAACTCCTGCATGAACTATTGTTAATGTGCGATTTATAGGTGTATATACTAAAGTATGTAAATTTCAACCTGATACCTAATATTATACAATTGTAAGTAATACGAATAAAACTAATGTTCAACCGAGTTTGCCATTGAGTGACATTCTTTTTTTTTATCTTATTTGATTAGGAATTCCTAAGTTATAGAGAAAAATCCCGATGAGGAATGACATACCTCAGACCAAAAAGATCTCGATGATGTTGAAAAGATCCTTTACTGTATAAATAATAGTCGACGTTTCGAGAGACGAAATGCTTTCCACCTCAGGAAACTTTAATCCACATTGAATAGTAGGATGGTCTAATTTTTTTCTAGAATTAGCATGCATATCACCCCTAAATTTGTTCGGAAACACAAAAAAATAAATTCGTTTTTTTGTTGAAAAAAATTATATTTAGAGGTTCCTCAATCAACAATGTAGTTTAACACGTATTTCCCATAAGAAAATTTCGTAAATTTTATTCATAATCGTCAATATTATAGGTGTATCGAGTTAAGTTCAACATTTCTCTTCAAAATTAGCTACAGAATACAAATAAGTAATTAGTTTCTGACTATCATCCCCATAAGTCTGTTTTATATGGTCCCGAAAACCCCATACGTGAAAAATTGAGTTTTGCGAGTTTTTTGCGCTATTTATGATTTTTTTGCAGTTTTTTTGTATCAGTTGTTTTTAATACATGAAATTGCACTTTATACTAATGACTAGATGTTTAAATAAATTGATTGATTAATTTATCATTATTTACATCGTGGGTGTGGTGAGCCCACACTTGTAGTTATTTATAACTACAAGAAAAACCTAGAAATACTACCCGAATCGGGTAGTGTCACGTCTACCCTGAAAGGGAAATGGTTTAATGGTATTCTGTAAGAATAGAATGAGACACTCCTGGTTTTTTCTGAAATTTTCAATTTGCTGACAAATTTTCAGTTATAGCGAATAAATAATTAACTAAAGTTGAGAAAGTAATTGTTTAAGCAATGTATTATTATTTATAAAAATATTATTTTAGAATAATTTTATAAAGTTGCAGTTTTTTCTGAAATTTTTAACTTTTTGTCCACTTCTTGCTTACAGTGAGTTAATAGTTAATGCAAGTAAACAAAAATAATTGTTTCAACAATTCATTATTATTTAAAACTATCTTCTCTTAGATAATGAAGTATTCTTACTTTTTTCTTAATGTTTTAAAAACATTAATTAAACGGAAAATGCTCTCAGTAACTACTTCAAGGAAAAGATACATTCAATATGATCCATATAAAAAAATTTGAAGAATATTTCAAATATCTGGTTCTCTTTCAGGAAAATATATCGAAAAAAAAGAAATAGATTGTTCACAAAATGATTCTTCTTGATCTTTATTTATCATTAAATTATAACTAAAAAGCCAAAGCAAAGTTAAAAATTTGAGAAAATATACCGTAACTTTTTCGCATTGCTATGAGAGAAGATCATCAAAAATGTTAAATTGCTTAAACAATTACGTTTTTCAAATTATTAACCCACTTTAAGTGAAAAGTGGACAAAATGTTGAAATTTTCAGAAACAATCGCGATTTTCTAGCATTATTCAAAGAAAATATTATTAACAATAAGATATAATTGTTTAAACAATTATATTTGTCAACAGGAGTTAATTATTACCTCATTTTAGTTGAAAAGTGAAAAAAGTGGACAATTTCAGAAAAAACCGCAACTATCTAGCATTACTATAGGAAAAGATAGTTATAAACAATATTAATTTGTTCAAACAATTATGTTTGTTAAGTTGCATTAATTATTACCTCAGTAAGTAAATCTAGAAAAAATTTTAAAAATTTCAGAAAAAACCGCAACTATCTGGCATTACTATAGGAAAAGATAGTTATAAACAATATTAATTTGTTCGAAAAATTAAGTTTCTTAAATTGCATTAATAAAAGTATTGACTCACTCTAAGCGAAAAGTGGATAAAAAGCTGAAAATTACAGAAAAAACGGCAACTTTCTAGCATTATTTCAAGAGAATATTATTAAAAATAAAAATAAATTGTTCAAAAAATTATTTTTTGTAATTCGAATTAATGATTACCTCACTCTAACTGAAAAGTGGACAAAAAGTAGGAAAGTTCAGAAAAAAATACATATATCTAAAATTATTCTAAAAGAATTTTGTTATGAATTATAAATAATTATATAATAATTATAAATACATTTTTCAAACAATTATTTTCCTAAGTTGAATTTTTCATTTTCTCGCTATAACAGAAAAGTTGAGAGCAAGTTCAAAATTCGAAAAAAAAACCGCGACTTTCAACGCTATTTTAAGAAAACATTGCTTCAAATAATAATAAATTGCTTAAACAATTTTTGTAAACATTTAAATATTATAAAAAAGAAGTATTTCATGTATTAGAAAGAATTCATATAAAAAATACTCTTGGGGTTTTTTCGGGACCCTATGAAACAGACTTATGGAACGTCTTTTTTTCTTATGGGAAATACGTGTTAAACCTCATGGGGCTTGTGGAAGCTCTAAAAATCATTTTAGGAAAACGCATTCATTTTTTTATGGATTCGAACAGATTTGGGAGCTATATGCATGAAAATTCGAGAGAAAAAATCCACCGCATTGGTCATAAAGGGTGGTCCATTTTTTGTCATGAAAAAATAATTATTTTTTGAAAAACAAAATCGCACGATAACCTAAATGGTTCCTTTTACCATGAAAATAATTGAACAGCAGCAGGGGTATCTGCAGGGGTATCTGCCTCGAACACCTCGACAAGGGTCCACGACCACGCAGCGAAAACACAAAGAAAGCTTACACTGAGCGTCACTGCTATTGTACTTTTGTTCTCGGCTATTAAAGAAAAAATGAATATTTTTACGAAAAACCGGCTCTGCATATCAAAAGAGAATACTATTTCGATGACGTATGCAAAAGGTTAGACAAAAATATTCAAGCGTTCGGCCTGAAACCTAAAAACCGTAAACCCGTTCTAATAAAGAGCCTTAATCGTCGCATGGAAGTTCTTTTACGAAGTTTTTAAATATTTCATCATATTCACTTCATTCAAGCCATAGTCACACGTCAAACGAAGGTTTATATGTAAACGCTGATAAGCGAGTTTGATAATAGATTGTATAAAAGCTTATCACACTCATCAGATTTTATCAGTATTTGATTAGCGAAAGAGTTAAAACCATTTTAAAATCAGTTATTTTTTAACAAGAGACAAGTGATTGTACTTCAAGATTCGCGAAAATGGCGTCGTGGAAATTGATCTTCGCATTTATATTTGCTATAAAATTGGTTATCAATGTGGTTTCATCATCAGCTGCTAATATTGCACCGTTAACATCTATCAGAATAGACCCATCAGTACATACGGGCTCTCATAACGGTCTATACAGATTTGGAGATGTAGTTGAAGGCGAAAGACTCATCCTTCCTACGATCAACATAAAATATTCCGCAACTCCAGCGCCCCTGTTTGCATTTAGAGATGACGGTGTCTCTACATACTATTATACATTTAACGCACCACCTGGAAGAAGAATTAGTAATATTGAACTTCAAAGTTTGGCAGACACGGATCGTGAAAAAGAATGTGTCCATGAAATGGGTTTTAGTCGAAATCGCGACAAAGTCCTAATAATTTTCTACAGTAGACCGTACCACGGGATCCATTACACAGCAAAAATGTTCGGGTTTTAAGTCAACTTGTTTATCAAATTGATCTGGACAAATTCCAGCATGAACTGTTGTTAATATGCAATCTTCAGTTGTATATAGTAAAGTATGTAAATTCCAACTTGATACTCAATAATATTCAATTGTAAACAATGCAAATAAAACTAATGTTCAACCCAGTTTGCCGTAGAGTGACTTTATTTTCTTTCTTGTATCTTATTTTATTAAGAATTCCTAAATTACAAAAAAAATCTGGATTTAAAATAACATACTTCAGACCACAAAGACCTTGATGATGAGAAGATCCTTTATTGTAGCAATAATAGTCAACGTTTCGAGAGACGAAACGCTTTCTTCATCAGGAAACGTTAATCCATATTGGTCATTTAAGGTGGTCCATTTTTTATCGTAAAAAAATATTTAATTTTTTGTTTCTTTTACCATTAAATATAGAATAAGAATCAGAGATTTAATTTCGTAGTATGTATGATGTAAAATTATCCATTTCACTGCTTAGAATATGTAGAATAATAGAATTTTCAATTTTTTCTGAGTACATATATTTCAGAGCGCGTGGGTGGAAAAAACGCCGTCTTCCATTATGAATATTGCCATAAAACTTTTTCTGGTATTGTCTGACATCGAGTACAAGTAATTAGTCAAATAAAATTCGAGTACCGAACGTTCAGAGGAAAGTTATAATTTTTTCTGAGTATCAAATGTATCTTATTTATTATTATATTATTATTATACCATTAAGCCATTTCCCTTTCGGGGTAGGCGTGACTTGCTCGGTTGGAAAATAGTATTGGGTATATGGGTGTATTGGTATAGAGTATATAGGTATAAGTTAGATAGGTATATAGGTGTAAAGTAGATAGGTATATAGGTGTTAGGTATATATGTTTTAGATTGATCTGGAATTCTCGTGTCATTTATTCAAATGACACGTTTATTCCGCAACACTGCTCCGACCCAGGCTGCTGATCAATCTCTCTAGCGATCACCCCAAGTGAAGAGCCTCACAAAATTGTTATGTATGGTTCCCCACTTAGGCCCATTAGAATCCAAGGTCTTTGTTTCAGGCTTCATTCATTCTATTGTCACTCTGTTTACAAACTATTTGTCGCCACACTTTTCTGTCCTGGCATACTACTCTAGCTTCCTTCACGTCCATGCATTTTTTCATGCAAGCTCTTGTGTTTCTATGGCTTCTTACGTCTCTTCCATTAAAATAATACATGTGATGTTATAATAAGTGAATATTATCTAAAATGGTATATTAAATTATTTTTGCGATACATGAACAACAAACAAGTGATTTGAATAAATAATTTTTTTTTATATTTTCGTTTATAAACGTTATAAACTTTAGTGAAATAACAGGATGAAGAAAGAATTTGTACTATTTAATTAGAAAAGTCCTTAATGAACCTGTATTTGAACCAAGGTTGAACCAAAGTCGAATTTAAATGAGAATTTTTTTATTGTAGTAGTTTGGTATCTTACGAGAGGAGAGCCTAAATATTTTTTGTTTTTAAAAATATGAAAAAAATTAGGGATGTAAAATTTCCGACATTACGAAAAACCCTCAGTAAATACTGAAATTTCCCGATAACTATGTAAATTATTGAAAATTATGGTATTTAACATATTCTTTAGAAAATATAAATTTGTTATGGTTAATTTTAATAAAATTACGCACAAAAACGTTAGGATTGAAAACTTGAATTAATCCTCTTTTTCTTTTTAGAAAAACCATATTTATCACATCCGCGTACTTAAGTTTTACTATTCGACATAAGATCGAAAACAAGGTAATCGATTATTTTAAACTCGGTCCTGAACCAAGAACAAGGTTTTGTTTGAATTACGTAAATTTTTTCTTTAGCTATGTTTTTATTTTAATTTTAAGTGAAAGTACCTTTAAAGGAAGTAAAAAATTTAATTTGAAATAATATGACGTTTTTTGCCTCTTTAAATGAAAGAAATTATTTGTTTGATACTATTTGATTAATTTGAAATAAATATATTTTTGGACTCGAATAAGATACTCTCTAAAAGTTTCAGAAAGAATTAACTTAATCTCATTATGTTAAACAAATAAAATCATTTCTTTAAATCAAATAAACGTTTTTTTAATGTAGCCTCTAAATCAAAATAAGTGACAATTTAATAATTTCAAGGGAAATTCTACTAAATAAATGAGAGTGAAAAGTGAGCCACTAAAGGTTATAGTAGAAAATCACTTATTCGATAATGTAAACTAGTAATTGTTTGATGAAAATATTCAAATTTATTTATGGCTATGTGGGCGAAAAAAATCCTCAATGTTCACCTAATAAGTTTTGTTTAACAAAAGACTTTAAAATTGATCAAAGCACGTTTTTTCGGTTAGTATGCATGTAAATTATGACGAAAATGATAGAGAATAAGATCCAGAAATATATCTAGAATCTATTTGTAGTTTTTTTTAAACAACGTGATATTTAACTATTTTCAAATGTTAAAAAGAGATTGAATGACTGAAGATCGAAATAAATATATACTTTAACACGTTTTATAAATAATTAAGATTGAAATTACATTCAATAATAACCATTTCGAATATTATCATACTTTTTCAGACAACGACTAACTTCATTCAATATATCAAGAATGATTGCACAAACGATTCAGTTTTATGGACAATATTTTCATGCTAAGCATGGTTTTTGTATTTACGAATTTCGGATTTTATTTGAATTTTTTACTGTTTTTTACATACGTACATTGTAAAGTTCAAGTGAATATTCAAAGTATTCAAAGTATCTTTTTCATAAGGAACAAAACTATACAATTAAAAATAACCTTTAGGCACTCAAGATCATAGTTATTCAAGCTAATGCTCATTCAAGGCGAATAATACCTTAAAAAAAATTTTTAAATCGAAAATAGAACTCTCTTAAAAAGTAGAGCATGAAGACCCTGAAGATATATAATTAACTTTGAGTCCATTGATCCATTTTCATTTGAAGTGTCTACAAAATTCTCTTTTTTCTTAACTTTGTTCAAACAATCAGAAAGCAATATTTTGACAATAGAAACAGACTAGGTCACGTCAAAAATTTCTCAATAAATTGAGAAATAAATTGAGCCTTCTTGTTGTTTTAATAAGCATCGTTTTATTAAACTTTTCATTTTTCACGTTTTTCCATGTTTACATTTCTTAAAAATTATTATATATAGTTATAAATAAATTTTTTTCACCAAGCAATTAGTTTTTCACTATTGAATTAGGAAATATCTTGCCTAATCGAAATAGTAATTTTTTTACTAATCTTCAGTGGTCCACTTGTCGCTAATCAAATTTGTAAAATTTCACTAGTAATTAGTTGAATTTTACTAATTTTGATTTAGAGAGGCAACAAATTATCTTTTGCGTAAGAAAAGAGCTATACAATAAAAATAAACTTCTTTAGACATTCAAGTTTATCCTTATTCAAGGCAAATTATTTTTACAGAGTTTGCTGTATAATTTCAATTTCCTACGGTAAATTAGAAAAATGTGCAATATATACTGTCTGTCTGTCTGCGAGCACGATAACTTTTGAAAAAATTAATCTATTAGATTGACCTTTGATACAATATTTTAGTGTCAGAAACTGAAGGTCAAGTTCGTTAGCCAGCTTATATTGGATACAAATTCAAGAAGTAAGAGCATTTTGAAAATTTTTAAAACCATTTTTTTGAAGATTTAAAAATTCTATGTGCGGCTATTACCATAAAAACTTTTTGAATTTTCTTGAAAAATCGAAAATTCAAATTTTCATCGAACAAAAAACAATGAAAAATCGAAAATTCCATTTTTCGCTCAAACTATAATGTAAGATACGAAAAGAGATGAAGACAAAAATTGTGCAAGCAAAAAAGATCATTAACCTTTTCCATTTATCTTGTTTTCGATTTTAATAACCTCTTTTCAATTATTGTATAGAGTCCTAAGTAAATTTATTTATTTATATCATGCAATTAGTTGCTTTTCCACTCTTGTATTAGTAAATATCTCAACAAATCGAATTAGTTATTTTCTACTAATGTTTGATAGATTACTTTTCGCTAATTGAATCTGTATAGTATCACTAGTAATTAGTTAAATTGTACTACTCTTGGTATAGAGAGACCTGAAAGTGTATTTTACATGAGGACAAAAGATATACAATTAAAAAAACCTTCTTTAGACACTCAAGTTCATACTTATTCAAGCTGATGCTTATTCAAGATTGAAGGTAAATAAATTTTACCGAAAAAAATTTTGAAAATCCAAAACAGAACTCTGTTGAAAAATAGGGAAAAGCAATTGATTTTCCACTATTGAGTTAGGAAATATCTCGACTATTCGAGTTAGTAATTCGCTACTGATCGTAAGTGGATCACTTTTTTCTAATCGAATCTGTAAAATTTCACTAGTAATTAGCTAAATTTTACCAAATTTGATTTAAAGAGCAAAAAGCTTAGTAACTAAAATATACTTCTTGATGCTCTCAATTTGACATTTTATCCCCTTGTTTATGATTAAGAAAATACATTTTTTTGAAGTTTTTTTATTAATATTTGCATCAAAATAAAACTTGTGACATATTATCGTGCGGCGAGACATTATTTATTTACAGCCTTATGAACAATATATTTTTCATAAATCTCCGCTCCCCTGCAAGCCACAATTTTCAAATTATGTATCAAGAAATGTACTGTTGCAATTATAAGCGGTTTTTAAAAATATTTAACTCACTGCCCTTTACTAAAACTCATTAATACTACGTTAACCCTGAAAAGTACATATCAAGCTCAGTGGAGTAATGATAATAAAATACAGGTAAAAAGTCCATTCGAATCTCAAACTCAACTTTTCTCTTCACAATCAGCCATATAATTATTTTCTACTGATAATTATATGTTTAAATAAATTGTTTAAACAATTTGTTATTGTTAATGGCAACTTTATCTTAAAATAGAGTTAGAGAGTTGCAGTTTTTTCCAAAGTTTTTAAATTTTCAGTTAAAGGCAATAGTCAAAATTTAAGAGAAATAATGATTCAAACCATTCATTATTATTTATAACAATATTTTCTTAGAATAATGCAAAATTGTCCACTTTTTGTCTATTTTTAATTAGTATGAGATAATAAATAATTATGGTTAACTAACATAATTATTCAAAGAATTTTTTATCATTTTTTATAATAGTCTCTTTGAATGATGTTAGAAAGTTGCCGTTTTTTCTGAAATATTCAACTTTTTGTCCACTTTTCACTCAAAACGAGGTAATGGTCAATGCAATTTAGCAAAAATAATGGTTCAAGCAAATTTTTATTGTTTATAATTGTCTTTTCCTATAGTAATGCTAGATAGTTGCAGCTTTTTCTCAAACTTTTAACTTTTTCTTCACTTTTTACTTAGTGAGATAATAATTATTGCAAGCTAAGAAACATGTATGTATATATGTATACCTTTAAGCCATTTCCCTTTCAGGGTAGGCGTGACACTACCCGATTCGGTTAGTGTTTCTAGGTGGATAGTTTTCTTGTACTTATAAATAACTACAAATTTGGGCTCACCACACCCATAATATGCCAACAGCACACAGTATTCTCGAATGGTCACCCATCCAAGTACTAACCGCGCCCAACG
>CAKNYM010003938.1:0-17571 GCA_932195095.1 Andricus curvator | reverse complement strand
TCAATTTTTCTAAATTTATCATAAGTTTCTTAAATTTATCATCAAGATGAAATAATTTTGCCGAAAAAAATCTCGAATGTTGAAAAATATCGAAAATATAAGTATCGAAACGAAAAATTTGCGAAGAATGAAAATTTCCGAAAATTTTAATTATACAAAATAAAATTGAGAAAATGTTTATTAATGAAATTAAAATATTCTGAAAATAAAAGTTGAGGAAACTAACATTCAGGAATGTCAAATTGACGATATTGCATAATTACCGAAATTTTAAAACCCGAATTATAAAAATCCCCAGATTTCCGAAATTAGTGAATTCCTAAAATTCCAAATTACCGAATTTTCAAATTCACGAAAAAATTATTTTTAATATTCTTGTCACTTCAAATAATTTTTTATTTTGCAGGTATATATATCTGCGTAGTTTAGAATTTATAAGAACTCTTCTTAATTTAAATATATGCAGTATGCACGATATAAAAAAAAATATTATTCTAAAAAATGAAAAAATGGTAAATTTATCTATTTTTTTGTCGGTAATTTACAATTTTGGTAATTAGAAACTTCGAGAATTTACTAATTTCGGGATTTTGAAGATTCTGGTTTCAAAATTTTAGAAATTTCTGAATTTTTCTACTTCCATTAACTTTTAGAATATTTGAATTTCTTTACTAAATATTTTCGGAAACTTTCTTGTTCTGTAATTATATCATCTCTATTTTTCAACATTCGGGATTTTTATTTTGCGGCTAAATTATCCCATCTCAATATATAATTTTAGTTTTTTCCAGACATAAAACTATTAATATGAAAGAAAAGAATTCAAAGTTTGAAAAATTTATTTTATATCAAAAGAATATCTATATGAAAGAATAGCTAAACGAGAACCAAACTCACAGGATCTCCTTCATATTACTATGAATCTAAAAAAACTCAAGGAAAAAGTTAAAGTTGGCCTTTCTCAGAAAATTCACTTTTTAGTTTTTCCAAAAATTTACGCCGTTTTGATCATTTAAAAAAATTACATGTAAAGAATTTGAGAGATACAACTTTTTAATGAAAATTTTTGGTAATTATTTCATAATTCACTTAAGTTCGTGAAAAAAATTATTGGTGAAAAACAAAAAATATTTGTCTCATATTTTGCATTGGAAACTAATATATTTAAATCTAAGACTAAATAATGAGACTCTTAATTTTTGTAATATTCGTTTAGTCAAATTGAAATGCACAAATAAACCTTTTTCTGTGTACTACAATCATTGGTTTTTCTCACAGATGGATTAAATCACTGAATCTCAGATTTTATAATTTATTTAAAGTGAATATGTATTCTATAAGTCATTTTTTTATTCTGAAGATTCAGGGACTCATCTAAAGAGAAATACCACCTCGAAATTCGCAATAACTCAGGGTGATTATCACAATGTGCAAATATTTTCGCTTCGAAATCTTAATTGTCCTATAGCACAAAATATATTTCAATTACCGTCGGGTTTTTTTAAACCATTTTCCGAAAATGATTTTTTGGATTCAAAATATTTTGTCCTGATTTCTTACATTAAAATTATTATTCGCTGTGGTGTCTCTGCTCGTAAATAACAGACAGTTATTATTAATTTAATTACTCTCCAAATTTTTAACAGAAGTCTGATTTCGTAGGAAATCGGGCAATCTGATCCTGGTGATGTCACGGATTTTTTAGGGCGAGAAATATATGGGGTTCAATGCAAAATATAAGCCAAGTATTCTTTTTCTGACAAACAAAAATTGTTCTTGATTTTTTTTCATTTTATAGTAATATGATGTGAATTTCTTTCTCGCTAAGATATTCCTTCATATGGAAAAACTAATTTTTCATAATATGAGATCAATTTTTCAAAATATCAATTCTTTTTTGAAACAGTAAAAAAGTAAAATTAATTAAAAAGAAAATTTAAAATTTTTTAATTAAAAATTAATTGAGTTGCGAGAAAAGTTTCGTAATCTTATGTTATATCTAAGGGAATAAAGGTTCTGTTACTCGAAACGTAAAACTTTTTTGTTACAACTTTCGGAATTTTCGGATACAATTGACCAAAAAACTCCATAATCGTAACTGAAAATTACGAAATTTGTAACTGATTTTTTCCAAAATTATCTTAAATTTATCAAATTTGCAACTTAATTTTTACAAATTTATCATAATTTTTCGAAATTTATCATCGGGATGACATACTCTTGCCAAAAAAAGAAAAATCCCGAATATTGAAAAATACCGCCAACAGCCATACCACGCTGAAAAACCCAGTTCTCGTTAGATCACTGAAAGTTAAGCAGCGTTGGGCGCGGTTAGCACTTGGATGGGTGACCATTCGAGAAAACTGAGTGCTGTTGGCACATCGTGGGTGTGGTGAGCCCACACTTGTAGTTATTTACTACAAGTTATCAACCTAGAAACACTACCCGAATCGGGTAGTGTCACGCCTACCCCGAAAGAGAAATGGCTTAATGGTATACCGAAAATATATTGACCAAAACATACAATTAAAAAAAAATGAACAATTCGGAAATTTTTAATTCACAAAAAAATGAAACTACAGAAAATGTTCCGAAATTAGTAAATTCGCGAAATTAGTCAATTCCCAAATTATCGCATATATTTTTATCGTTTAAAATAATGTTTTATTTTACAGGAATTGGAAAATTTTCGACTGTTTATAATATTAACAAATTTGAAAATTCTCGGTAATAGATAATTCCAGAAATAAAATAGTCGACATTATAAAATGTCCAAAACTATAAAATTGCCGACACGGGAAAATTTCCGAATTATAAAATTTCCGAATCTAAACGACTAAAAAATTATTTTATCAATAAATAAATAATAAAATGATAAATGAAAAAATATGTTCATCAAATCAAGGTATATGTACTATTTCATTATTTCACAATTTTTTAATTGTTTAGCTTCGAAAATTTTATTATTTGAAAATGTCTCCGCATCGGAAACTTTACACTGTAATTCCCGAGAATATAAAATTTCCAAAATAAAATTGCCGGCGTTATAAGATATCCATTATCAGAAATTTTCAAATTCGGTAATATGATAAACTGTAGGAAATTTTATTATTCGGGAATTTTCAATTGCCGGAAATCTTCTATTTCAAACATTATAATTTTTCGGAAATTTGTCACTGTCGGTAATTAAATTTTTCTGGATTTTTCAGTCGTCCCACTAATTTTGTGAATTTGAAATTCCGGGATGTTTAAAATTCTGGTTTCAAAATTTCTGAATTTTACTAGTTTCATTAACTTTTACTTTCAGAATATTTAAATTTCGTGACTAAATATTTTTGGTAGTTATTTTTTCGGTAATTTGAAATTTCAGAAATTTGCTAGTTCGGGAATTATATTTTCGGTATTTTTCAACATTTGTGATTTTTATTTGTCAGCAAAAATATTTCATCGCATAAAATTTTAGCGTCTTTGAAATTAATGTTAAAAAATAATTAATATTTTTATGTGGTTAAGTAAAGTTGAAACCTTTGTAAGAGAATGAACTTTTTTTTTAAATACAACTTTCAAGTTTCTTTTCAAAAATTTAAAAGAGTGTAGATTGCACTACAAGCTGCCGCAAAGATAATTAAATGAAGTAAATTTCTTCTCAACAATTTAAAGAAAATTTTCCTTAATATTCTTATAATTCACCTAAATATTGAAGTAACCCTAAGTTGATAAAAAAATTTGTTTGTGAAAAAAGTGTCTCATATTTTGCCCTGGAAACAATATATTTCTATCTCAAATAATGATATGACATCACCAAAAAGGAAATATAATCGACACTTGTAAAATTGGAATTTGGAGAGTATGTGAAAAATATCAAGCAGTTTATGACAGAAATGAAATTAGGGTTGACTCATCGTTAGAGAACAAGAATTTGTTAATTGCTCATAGAATTTACGAAGTTAAATTTTTCAGATCGTGATAGTATTTACGTAGTTTTTTAAGAAAAATTTGACTAATAAGGAACGAGAGGAGTTATAAACGAGCATGCTCACCAGCTACATATCTTAACTTCTTACAAAGTTCTCTATACAGTGCACTGCCTAATTAAAAATATAATTAAAAATATAAAAATAAAAGAAAAGGAGGTGCAATGGGCCGAGCGAAATATTACCAGTAGTAAGTAGGATGTAAAGCCGATGTTTTACCATAGCAGTCGTTAAACACTGTAATATATAAATATATGAAAAAATATATATATGTATATGTATATGTGCGCTGCCACTGAACACATCTCATTAGTACAATTACAATACGATATAATCTATACGTACAATGTAATCGACACACACGTATTATTAATTAATTGATATTATTAATGATTTATGATACATCATTGCCACTACATTATGAATACCATTTGTACTTTATCATTTCAGTTCCGAAAGAAAATAAATGCCTTCTTTTTAATATAAAAGATATATTAGAAAATCATTATTTTCAGTTTTATAATGAATAGTCACTGTAACTTATGTTAGAATCTCTGCTTCGCCTTCTTCTGCGTTCTCTGTTGCTTCTAGAAGGACGTCTTCTGACTTCACAAACAGTGGGAAGCTCGCTCGTTATTCGATTCCAAAATGCATTTTTGACATGTGTTCCAAACGAAGCCATCCCACATTTACTGAAATTTTTCATTTCAAATTTTTAAATTTAATTTATTTATAATAACTATATGTAATTGGAAATAAAATTTATAGTAAAACTAAAGCGAGCTGTGGATAGTTTGTATAAGAATCCGTTTGATTTATTTGTTTTAACTGGAAAAAAATTTAAATAAGGGAGGTATAAAATTTTATTTTTTTATTATCTTATTATTATTTTCACTATCTTAATAAATAAATCAAAAATTAGAATTGAATTATGGGACTTATAGAAACCCCATAACGATATGTTTTTTTAAACACTAGTGAATTCACGTGTATTTTTGAATTTCGTTGACATTCCTTCAATACGTTAGAAATTTTCCTAATTTTACTTAAAATCCTTATAAATCTTTAAATTAAAAAAGAATGACTTCTGAATTGTTTGGAATTGTTTTGAAATGAAAATTTTTGTATTCTTGAAATTTTCAACATCAAAATTTTAGATGATCAAATCCTCGGACAAAAATTTGTATAAAAATCTATTTAAAAAAAGTAGTGCATTTTAACACTGTTGCGCGGTTAAATTAAAACTTTCAAATTATCTAATAAATTATTGAAAAAATTAGAATTTTTCAACATTTTAATTTGTGTTACTTTTTTCAACGGAAATTAGCATTATACGAAAATTATCATCAAGATTCCCAATTTTCAACAAGTTTAGGTTAATTTAGCATTTTAGACCGTAAATCTGTATTTATAATAATTAAAAAAATATTAGATATAAAAGATTAATTTTTTTCAAAAATGTATGTTTCTCGTTTTTTTAGTGTTTTTTTTACCGAAAACTAACATTTTGTAACAAAAATAATTTTATTAATAAATTTTATAATAAATAATTTATATTTTAAAGGTTCATAATTTTTTAACAATTTTAGGTTACGCTTGTGTCTTAGACAGAAAATTAGCTATTTTAAAAAAAGCTCATCAGATTTTAAAAAATATTTACAATTCTGACCAATTGTAGTGTATTATTATAATCAAAATTGTAACTATTTTTTAAATCGATACAGATTTCCAGTCAAAAAGTCAAAAAAATAAAATTGTAAAAAAATTAATCTTCTTTAAAATCCAATTACTTTTTTTGTTATTAAAAGTATCGATTCCCAGTATAAAACGCCAACAGAACCAACAAAACAAAACTTGTGAATTTAATTATTCTGAATGATAATTTAAAAAACCTTATTTTTTATTGAAAATACAAATTTTGGCAAAAAACACTGACATAATATGATAAAAATGGTTTTAAATTAAAATTTAAAATAAAAATTTAGATAAATTCAAAATTTAATTACTTTGGTTTAAAATAACCGATTTTTTTGTGGAAGACGTTATCATAAAATACCTTCAAATGTTCCAAAATTGTAAATCTTCTTTGTAATCTATATCGATATTTCGGTGAAAATCACAAACGGATTGTACTCTGTTTGTGGCGTTAGTGTACAGAAAATCTAAATCTTTTTTTAAATATAATGATTTTTTACTAAAAATGCCAATTTTTTGTAAAAAACACCAACATAACCTAAAATTGTTAAAAGATTTCTTTAAATGTTTACGGCTTCATGTAAAACACTGACACAGTCCAAAATTGTTCAAGCTTTTAAGTTTTCTATTTGAAATAGAAATTATTGGATTTAAATCGAATGATTTTTGTTTAAAATACAAATTATAGTTTTTTGCCTAAAAGTATTGATATTGTTGATAAATTTTTGTTGAAACATAAATTATTCGATTTAAATCCAATAATTTTTATTTCAAATAATAAAATTTACAAGCTTGAGCAATTTTATATTGTGTTAGTGTTTTACATCAAAAAGTAAACATTTTTTAAAATCTTTTATCAATTTTGTGTCATGTTAGTGCTTTTGTCGGGAATTGGTATTTTTAATTTAAAACAATTAGATTCCAGAGAAGTTTCCCAAATTTTCAACAATTTTAGGATATGTTGGCGTTTTTTCACCAGAAATCGGCATTTTTAGTAAAAAATCACAATATTTAAAAAAAGATTTAAATTTTGTGTAAGAAATCTAAGCGTCATTTAGAAAAAAAAATTTACAGTTTGCAATTGTTTATTTGAAAAATGTTATACCGTTTTTTGTATTTTATCCTAATTTTATGATCAAGAACTGATCTTATTCTTTAAAAGATTTTTTACAATTTTCAATCAGGACAAAGATTCTTTGATTTAAAAAAATTTTCCTTGAATCAAAGGAAAATATTTATTGGATCTCAGTCGAAGAAATGGCTTTTCAATCCAATGAAAATATTTCTTTAATTTAAAATTATTTTGTTTGTGAGCAAATTTTTTCCTAAATAATTTTAATTTTCATAAAACCCAATCAGCTCTCATCAATCATAAAAAATATTGTCCCTGCTTTTTTTTCATTTTTTTATGTAATATATAATAATACTAATTATTAATATATTATGAAATTAAAAAAACAATTAATAATTATTTTATACTTGCATTTAAAAATTGGGCAATTCGAAAATTATTAGTTTACTTTCTATTCTAGAAAAAAGTATAGAAATATTTTTTATTTACTTGAGGATCGAAAAATCCAGAGACCTTGTTATGTAAAGACTAAAGTAGAGGAAAGTTGAGGAAACAGCATAACATAAAATTACCATGGGAATTCTGTTTACACTAACCCACTCGGCTACTTCCATATATTCAAAATTAACTAAAATCTGATAAAATGAAATAAAAAGTTAGATTTAACATCAAAATTAAAATTAGTGAAAGGAAAATTATCATATTCTTACTTGACACACTTTTCTTGGCAATGTGATCATAATAATAATATCTATAGGGGTCCATATGCATGACATAGAAAATTCCAAAAAAAAGGCCGTTGCTAAAAACTAAGAACAAAATAAGGAAATAAATATTTTAATTCATTATTAAATTAGAAAGATTCTTAGAAAAATTGACATACATTGTTATCGAAAACCTGATTTGTTCCGACACTGCATTTTGTAAAATCTTTCGAAATTAACAAAAAAAACTTAAAATCTTCCAGATTTCTTTCGACATTTTTAGATATGTTTTAAAATCTTTTAAGGTTAATTTTTTTTATGAATTTTCTTTTTATCTTCTTTTAAATGTAAATAATTTTAAAATCTTTTTAATTAAAAAAAACATTTTAAATTCTCCCAGGAACCTGAAGAAAATATGGTTATTCTCTTAATAACCTTTCAAAATTCTTGAAAAGCTTCTAAATTTTTCTTTTTCAATTTTCAAAATTCTACATTTTGTTTTGAATATTATGAATTTTTTTTAAGTTTTAAATTATTTTTTAATGTTTCTTCTTTGAAACCTTCCAGATTCTTTTTCGACATTTTCGGGAAAAAGTTTTCTATAATCCTAAGAATTGAAATGACATTATCTATTTATAATTATAATTACTTAAACAATCATTATTGTAAATCAATTTTTTCTTACAACTCTTCTTAACAAATTTTTGAAAATCGTTAAATTTTAATAAATAATGGCTTTTTTCTTTGAGGAAAACATTCCCTACAACTCTAGTGTTTTAAATTTTGAAAATAATTAAATAATCTTCAGAAATAGGTATTTGTTTAAAAAATGTCTTCTTAAAAAAACGGGTTTAATAATTTCAGCGGCAGAAAAATTTGCTTTCAAAATTGGAAACAGTTAATATTAAACAGTTATAAAGAATATTTTCCAAAAAAAATTAGCTATCAGCTATTGAAATTCAACTACGATAACTACCTTAAAAATTTCCCAGGAATCTTAAGAGATTTTTTTTTTATTTTCTTGAAACCTTTCGAAATTCTTGAAAAAAACTTCCATTTTTATATAAATCCTTAAAAGTCTCCATTTCGTTTTACATCTTTTTAATCTTTTGAATGTTTAAATTACTTGTAATCTTTTCAAATCTTCAAAAACTTTTAAATATCTTTTTAAACGATTCGATTATATCAAATTTGTTTTAATCCTGAAAGATAAAAAAAAATCTCCTTAAAATCTTCCAAATTTTTCTTCTCGACTTCTTTGAAAATATGTTCAAATGTTTCGAAATCTGTTTAAATTTTATCTTCAAATTATTTTTTCAAAATAAAGAATCAATAAAAATATTCCAAGGAATTAAAAAAAAAAAATTATCTTGAGACCTTTCAATATTCTTCAAAAACTTCACAATTTTATTTTTACATCTTCAAAAAACTTAATTTTGTCAAGGCTTATAAAATCTTCACAAATTTTTTATAATTTTTGAAATTTTTTAAAAACTTCGAAATTTCTTTTAAAATGATTCAAATTTTTCATGAAATGATTCAAAAATCCTGAAAAATTAAAATTCGTCAATTTCGGAAATCTTTCGAAATGTGTTGAAAACTTTTCAAATATTCACTTCAGATTAATTTGAAAAAATAAAAAATCACAAAAAATTGTCCTATGAATCTTGAGAAATTTGTTTTATTATCTTCAAAACGTTCAAAATTTTTTATGAGCTTCAAAATTTTATTTCAAAATCTTCAGAAATGTACATTTTATTAAGCTTACAATTTTTTAATCTCGACAACACTGAACATTTTTTTTCGAAATTTGAGGAAATGATTCGAAATGTTTTGAAATCTTTTTCAGTTTTCTCTTATAATTTAATTTCAAAAATGAAAAATCATGTGAAATTTCCCCAGGAATCTTAAAAAAAATTTGTTTCATCCTTAAAAAGGTTCAAAACTTTATAACAAAATCTTAAAAAATCTACATTTTGTTGAAAAAATGTTAAAAACTCTTAAAATTGCGTGAACCATTTTTAAAATATTTTTTATTCTTCCAAATATCTTTTGAAATATTTGAATTTTTCCTAAGGCTTTTTTTTAATCCTCTAAAATTATAGAAATTTCCTTGAAATGTAGATTTTTGAAGATTTCGAAAAAATATTTAATAGGTATTCAATAATTTTGCAAGGTTTCAAAAGAATTCATTTTTTTCAATAAGACTTGGAAAATTTAGGATGATATAATTTGCAATGTTCAATTTTAAGCTTTAAATATTTCAAAATAGTTCAAAAAATAATATGGAAAATGGAAATACATTTTTTTTATTTTGCAGGATATCAAAATATTTTAGTAGAAATTTGAATCATTTTAAATTATATTTAGATGTTTTAGAAGTTTTGAAGTAAATTTCTACCAATTTTAAACAAAATTAGATTTTTGGAAATAAGATTTAAAAAAAAATCTTTTTAATGAATTTGAAAGGTTCTAAGAGAGAAAAACATTTTTTTAAGATCTCTGGGAAGACCTTAAATGATTTTTTATATCCTAACATTATTTTTTCAGAAAAAATTAAAAAAAATTAGAAACATCTCAAAAGATTTCCAAAAATTTCGAAAAAGAATTTCAAAGATTTTAAAGCAATTTTGATAGCTTTGCAAGGTTATACAATTTTAGGAGAAAATTCGATTAATTTAAGAGGTAATTTGAATATTTGAAAGTTTAGAAAAGATTATGATTTCCAAAAATGTGAAATTAAATGTAGATTTTTTAAGATTTTAAGAGAATAAGAATACAAATGCACATATCATTTTGTTTCAAAAATTAATTCCTAAAGAAAATTATATTAATAACTAACAAGAATAAAGCCTGTTCAAAACGAATTCCGTTTAAGCTTATTTTAATGTAGTATGAAACGCCCAAATTGGAATTGGAATCTAAAAAAAATGTAAAAAAATAAATAAATAGTTTTTTTTTTCGAAATTTTTATTTTGTATTCAAAATTATTTTGTCTTCAAATTAAAAACACTGCACTTGCGCGCAGCATGCGATTGGTGTTGGTAGTTGATTGAAATTCAATAAATTTAATTAAATTATTATAAATTGATAATTAATTATTTTTATTTAAAAACTGACCTCATAAATAGATGAGAGAGCAGTTGGAGGCTTTCTAAAGGTGGATGGAAACAGGGATATTTTCAAAATGATGATATAAATTCCAAATGCAAAAAAGAAGGAGGTTATACAGGGACCTGTGAGGAGAGAGTCACCATCCCAATCTTCCATCGCATTTGCAAAGCAAGTCTGAAAAATCGTCACTCCTATGATGTGTAATAAAAATGCCCAAACTGTATTCAAAATTTTTGCCATAATAAAACCGTCGATTTGGAAAATGCCCGATACATTGCTTACTTTTTTGGGTTAGAAATCACCCATCTGAAGTCTATCATTAATCATTCATACAGTTCGATTCTCAAAATCAGAGATATTTTAGATCATAAATTTATCATTTTTTTTAAATCTGATTTTTTTTCAAATTTATTTTTTACTAGGGATTGCTTATGAATGACGAAACGCGGAGAGTTTGAGAAATGCTATGTAATATTTTTAAAAAGTTAATAATATTTTTTTAACCAATATAATATAAGAGCTTAGGAAGGAGGGAACGGAATTATTTTTTTAAATCTATTTTTAAGGTGTGCGTAAAAGTCAAAATATTCTATCATGATAAACCGTGATTGAAAAAATTAAATTTTGATAATGTTTAGAGTCTCAAAAATTTTAAATGTTTTCTATGGGATCAAAAATTATTGAAAATTTGTTAGATGTGCACTTTTTGATGAAAAAAACAATACAAAAAATAATTTTTTATTAAGCGGGATTTTTTTATACTAGAAAAAATGACGATTTTTTTGTTTTTGTTTAATGAGTACTTATTTACAATTTTTTCAAAGTATCTTTCATAAAATTGGTCCAGTATGAACCACTATTTTTTTTAACGTGAAAATTTTTTTTACTTAGTTCTCAGGCGACTTCAAAATAGTCGAAAATTCAAAATGAAGATTTCGGAATAAAGAAGCTTTTTAAAAATTTTCGAAACTTTTCATAAATTTAATTTCAAGAGAAAAATATTTCATAACATTTAAAATGATTTCCTAAAATTGTGTAAGGTTACAAAATTTCAGAAAAATTTCGTGTATTCAAGAGAATAAAAAAATATATTGAGTTAGGAAAATTTTTAATGATTTTTTAATCTAAAAAATTAATTTGAGGAGAAAATTCAGACCTCTGAAACTGTCATAAAGAATCTAGAAGATTTAAAGGAAATTTTTCAATTTTGTAGGATTGAAAAAAAATTTAGTAAAAATTTGAATCATTTCAAAAGATGTTTAGAAGTTTGTAAAAAAAATTCAAAAATGATTTGAAATTCAAAAAGATTTCAAAATATGTAAAACAAAGTGTAGATTTTGAAAGATATGGAACTAAAAATTTATAAGTTTTTTAAGGATTTTGAAAGGTTTCAAGATAGTAAAAAAAATTTAAGATTCTTCACAAAATTGAAAATGATTTTTTATTTTAATAAATTAATTTCCACAGAATATTGAAAAAGATTTTACAGCATTCGAAAAGTTTTCCAAAATTGTCGAAAAAGAATCTGGAAGATTTTCAAGCTTATTATTTAAACAAGTTTAAAATTTAAATTATTTTATTTTTTAATTATTTAAATTTTTTATTCAAATTTTGATTATTGTATTGTATACCATTAAGCCATTTCCCTTTCAGGGTAGGCGTGACACTACCCGACTCGGGTAGTGTTTCTAGGTGGATAGTTTTCTTGTAGTTATAAATAACTACAAATTTGGGCTCACCACACCCATAATATGCCAACAGCACACAGTATTATCGAATGGTCACCCATCCAAGTACTAACCGCGCCCAACGCTGCTTAACTTCAGTGATCTGACGAGAACTGGTTTTTTCAGCGTGGCATGGTTTATTATTTCAATTTTTTAAACACGTTGTTAATATTTATTTAAATATTATTATTCAAACAAGTTGGAAACATTTTAAACGATGTTTAGAGGTTTTAAAAAAAAGGACAAAAATAATTTCAAATTTGAAGAGATTTCAAAAAGTTTAAAAGAAAGTGTATGTTTTTGAAGATTTCTAAATAAAATTTTGACTGATTTCAAGGATTTTTTCAGGTTTTAAAATAATAAAAAAAAATGTCTAAGATTCCTGGGAAAAATTGTAATGATATTCTATTTTGAAAAATTCATTTCAAGAGATTTTTACAAATATTTCAAAATATCTTAAAAGATTTCAAAAATGAATAAAGTGGAATCTCATAGATTCTGAAGCAATTTTTTTATTCATGCAAAGATTTTTGCTGATTTCGAACAAACAATTTAGAAGCTTTTTAAGAATTTTGAAAAATTTGCAGAGGAAAAGAAAACGTTTCTTAAAATTCCTAGGCAAATTTGAAATGATTTCCGTTTTAAACAATTTAATTTAAGGGAACATTTAAAAAGATTTTAAAACATTTTCAAAGATTTCAAAAAATGTTAAAAAAGAATTTCCAAAATTTTAAGGCAATTCTTTTTAATTTAGCAGCATTTTGAGCAAATTTTTTAGAACAATGCGAATAATTTTTGAGATATATAGAAGTTTTGAAACAATTTCGAAAGTAATATAAAATGTTATAAAACTAATTTTTGAGAATTTCAAAAGAAAATTTTTAATCTTTCTAAGGATTTTGAAAGGTTTCAATATAATAAACAAATATTCTTAAGATTTCTGGGGAGAGTTTAAATCATTTTTTATTTTTAAAAATTAATTTTTAAAGAAAAGTAAAAATATTGTTTATTATGTTTTTATAGGATGTAATTTTTTTTGTTTGAGATAAATTTTCTTTCAACCAAATAAAAGAAATGTAATATTCTTATTCATATTGAAATAAATTTTAACTCGATAAAAAATTATTTTTTCTAAAATACAATTTTATAAATTTTTAAAAACAATTCTGAGTTGGGACAGGAAATTTTAGTAAATAATTATAATTCTGAGTTTGGGGCGGGGAATTACAGTTAATAAATATAATTTTGACAATTGGGACAGGGAATTCTAGTAAAAATGATAATTTTGGCTTTTGAAAAGGTAATTTCCGTAAATTCCGAAATTGGAAATCAATTCAATTGCAACTTGGTATAAAGAATTTACTAAAAGAATTATAATTCTGAGTTTAGAAGGGGAATAAAAAAATTAAATATATAAAATCGTCGTAAAGAATTATAATTTGGACTTTGTAGTAGGGAATTTCGTATATAAATATAATTTTTTCTTTGAACAAATTCTGATTTATAAAAAAAAGTTTACAAAAATAATCCCTGTTTCAAGTCAGAATCTTTCAGATTAAAAAAAATCATTGTCCTAAATCAAAAACTGTTTGAATGAAATTTGAGAAAGAGGAGTTACAATATTTCTAAATTATAATATAAATTTTTTACAGAACAGAGAATTCTTAACATGGAACGGGAATTGCAAAAAATAATTTATTTCTGATTTAAAAGAAGGAAATTTCAACAAATTCTTGTTCAAATTCAGAATTATGATTTTATTTCCAAAATTTATTTTATATCTGAAGAACGAATTTCGCTTAAACGTGAAATATTATATAAATTGTGATATCAATTTTAACGAATTTAGTAAGGACACATTTTGCCTTAAAACTTAATAATGAAATGTAAATATCTGATAAGGACAAGCTTAACGCCTAATCTACGTGTTACTGATTACAAAATACGATATGTATTATATATTCTACAGAAGCACTAGAATATTCATCATTTAAATTTTTAATACAATTATTTATCGAAAGATTATCAGTTCTTCGTTTAATCTAAAATATGATGTTTGTTTCTACTCTCGTCTTATCCTTGGCTGTTTTCTTCAATTATGTTGGTAAATATAATAATAAAATATATCTTCAAGTTTAATTACATTTTTAACCTTTCCGCAAATTACAATCGTTAATTTTTCCTAGTCAGTTGAAAAGAGTTCAAAAGATTTTAATTAATTTAAAGGATTTTTGAAGGAAACAGGAAATTCTCGAAAAGATTTATAATTCTAGGTTGGAACATCAGATATAATTTTTTACCATAAAAATTGCAATTGTAATTGTGAACCGAGAATTCTGTGAAAGAATTATAATTTTTACATTCTTATCATTCATCGTGAAAAGTATTTGATTTGTGTGAATTTTGACCTATCTAGTTTTTACGAACATATCCTGTCTGTTCTTCAATCTGTCTGTCTGTTTGTTGTCTGACGACGGAATAACTTTCGAAGATCAAAATTTTACATTTTTGTGTAGTCGCAAAAAGACACGTCAAGTTCAGATTTTTCTTTGTTAAACTTTTTTGTAGCCTAAGACAGATCATGTTCGTGAGCCTGTCCTCTATCATCAATATTTATGGTTTTAGCCATGAATTATTGCTAAAAAGTTCATTCTCAAACATTCTCGTCACGGGCTGCGCTTGATCTTTGTATTTCCTACACATTTGTGCACAGACCTTTTAAAATTAAAAGTCAACATCGGCAACTATAGTTTGGTGATTGTGAATTCTCTTTTGTTAAAGCCCCTTCGGCTTTAACGAACACATTCTCACCACGTATCTTGTGCTTCGCACTCGATTTTGTCCAAAATCTGAACTTTTCTACATTACGTTCAACACTTTTATATCAAATGTATATTACATTTATTTATGTACCTCGGTCTGGCATTGCTTATTCCCATATTTCAAAAGAAAGTACAAATTTTATTTTTCATGATTACTATAATACTTGTACTTTATTTTCTATTAATTTTTATTCTCAGCCATCCTAAAAAATGTATCATTTGAATGAATTTATATGATTACAATTCATAATAATTATGCATTGATATTAAAACAGATGTGTTTTTATTGTCATCGTTTATAACAAAAAAAGTGCGCATCCTATGAAAAAACAATTTTGTTAATTAACATTTTATTGCATCTTGTGTCGTTTTTCCAAAAAATTAATTTATTTATTTTCAATGTTATCTTTTACGATTTGAACAAAAAATACGCATTCTACCAAACAATAATGTATAACAAATTTATTGAACCTTTTTTGAATAAAAAACTTTTGTCTATTAATTTTTTTTCTTAACTTGTGTCGCTTTTCAACAATTAAAAAGAAATTTAATGTTATTTTTTACGATTAAAACCAAAATAACATATCCTGTCAAAATCTGATTAATACAAAATTTGTAGATCTTTTTTAGGTGCACAATTTTTGTCTATATATCTTTGCTCGTAGCTTGTGTCATTTTTCCACAATTTGTTTTTGTATTTAATTTTTTTCACGATAAAAAAACTACGCGTTCTTTTAAATAATGATTGATAACAAATTCATAGATGTGAAAATTGCAGAGTTTTTTATTCTGCGACTCAATTGAAATATGGAATTTTTTATTTTTCATTATTTTGTTGTCCGATCAAAATTTGAATTTTTTGTTTTTCAAAAAATTCAAAAAACTGTTATGAAAATATTATAGGGTGTTCAAAGAGCAACGTTTTTCTCCTCCTGACTTTTTTTCATATCGTGCGTTTTTCGGCCTAAAATGTACATTTTCGTTTGTTTTTTGGAATGTTGAAAATGCTATAACTCCATTACTTTTTTGTTTATCACAAAAAGTCATTAAGATATTTTGTTCGTCATTTTGCGTACTACTAATATCTGTACATAGAATTTTCAAATCTTCAAAAAAAGTGGTTTCAAAAATTTTCAAAATGTCCTCACTTTTTGAATTTTTATCCAAAATAGCTGGTTAACGAACTCGTTCTTTCTTTTTAGGCCATAAAAAAGTGTGCCAAAGCTTAATCAAATCTGATCATTTTTTCGAAAGTTCTCGTGGCTACAGACAGACAGACAGACTACAGACAGACAGACACCTTGGTAAAAATCGTTTTTTCTGACTCAGGAGGTCTCAAAACGTGGAGATTTGATGAAAACCGACTATGTCAAATTTTACATAAAACCAATACCTTCTCATTAGAATGAGAATGTAAAAAACTCCCTTGTCCAATTCAGAAAAAAATTACGTCAGTGTAAATAATTCAATAATGATTTAAGATATTTGCAAAGATAAATGAAAATTTGAAAACTAATTTCTACTTTACTGATTCCAATAAAATGAATAATTTTTCTCTAAACACGATAAGTTTGATTTTGAAGTATTTTAAAAACCCAGTAATTTCTACATACTTTGAATTATTTGAAAATAAATCATCTTCCAATTGTCTTAATTATTCTTTGATGAAAGGAAAAATATCAATTTTCTGTTCCGTTGTTTAATTTAAATTCGATTTTCTCTCAAACTGGAATCTTGTCTATTTATATTCTTATCATTTGAGATACTATTTCTAATTGGGAATATTTTCAAAATTGAACATTTTTTATTAATTTATCAAAATATTTGTAACGGATGAATCCTTGTATTTAGCATTGTTCACTTCTGAAGCCATCTACATTAAAATATCATTATATATATATATATATATATATATATATTATATATATATATATATTATATATTATTATATATATATTATCT
This sequence comes from Andricus curvator, assembly GCA_932195095.1. Classification (NCBI taxonomy): domain Eukaryota; kingdom Metazoa; phylum Arthropoda; class Insecta; order Hymenoptera; family Cynipidae; genus Andricus; species Andricus curvator. Next base: position 501 of record CAKNYM010003938.1, on the reverse strand, counting down.
TATTTATTTCTAAATTCTTCGATTCTAATTAGTTTTAAATTTTCCATTGAATCAAATTGCTAATTTTGAAATCAAATAATAATTCCAAATTTCTTTCTGATAATTCAAACAGATTTATAGTTGATTCGACTGGAATTCTAGTTAATTTAAATGTAATTTTTGCAATTTATATTGAATAATTGCATTTCAACGTAATTCTGGTTAATTCAAAATGAGTTAACGTTTATGCAAATAGAAATTCAGCAATTCAAGGTAATTACAATAAATCATATTTAATTCAAAATCGAAATTTAAGAATTTTAAATTAGATTAAAATCAAATTCAAAATCCCATTTAACGTCCAATAATCAAAAGTTAATGCATAGAATTCTTGAAAACGAAACAAGAATTCAACGATCAAATTTGGACAAACACAACAAAATGCTCCTATTGCAATTCCTAAAAACAAAAAAATTTGTTTCTTTGCACAAAAATAAAAAAGAGGAAAGAAAAATGAAAAAT